>OX421455.1:3117985-3125485 GCA_949126865.1 Montipora capitata
TTTTTTGGGTAGTCATGAGAATTTGGTGTTATATCAATATCACAACTTTTAAGCTGATAATTATTTTCATTCTCAATACCTTTCTGACTGGCATTTTTTTGCAATTGTGAAGAGAATTTAGATACTGATCACTTTTACCAGCCGAAGGGTTAAGAAAACGGAAAGGTAGAATAAGCGAATTTAATTATGTTGTTATGATAACCAGCAGCAGCAGCAGCAGCAGCCTGCCTTTAGCCGTTTCACCTAATCGCGATGCTTGTCTCTTTATTAATCCCTCAAATAGTATGCGCGCTGTGATTGGCTAGTTTATGGTGCCGTGTTCTACAGCACGGCTCACTTAAATTAGAAGGTATTTTCACATGGTTAAAAATGTCTAGAGATAAAATACATATCTGATCAAGTAAAAAAAAAAACGTGGACTCAGGTTAGTGGTTCTCTTTTACTTTCCTTGCAGCATCAGATGAAGAAATTTCCATGCGAAACCCAGCATTTATGGTGACCGCAGCTCTAACTTACGCTTGTCAAATGATGGAAATCATGGCATTCTACTTAGACGTCAATTTACCAAAAAGAATAAACTACAGGTGCATCCTGGTTTTCTCAACTTTGAAAAACGTTTTTCCAATGTCGACTAGAGAATCATATTTCCCTTTTTTGTTGCAGTGAATTTTGTTGTCATGAACTTAATAAAAGAGAATTCAGAAGCGCCGTTGATCGATTAAACACAAACGTGTTGCATGTGTGTTTTACTCAGGTGAGAAAAGGCTTTATCATCCAATTATTTTTTTTTGGACTTGTCTGTTTTCTGGCAAATGTACTCACCCAGTCCCTTAAGTTCTAGTTCGTGTTGATCCATGGAAAGCGAGTTCGAGGAAGGACGGTATAAAATTTTTCAACCAAAAAGAAAAGCGAGAGAGAGTAAATTATCTGAAAGGATATCCACTGTTTTCTGCTCACGTTGTGTATAAGTGATGCCCACTTTATTTCATGAATACCATTCATGAACGACATATAAACACTTTATGAATATCTTTGTAAACAATAATGATCGGGGAAACACTAAGGAGAAACACATATGACGCGGAGTCCAGGAATCGAACCAATGTTTGATTTGATTTAAGTTAGAGCGGTTTTCAATTGAGTGTCGAATAGACCATTTTCGAATTCTCACGGCTGGACTGGATCTAGCATGAGGTGAAGGCTAATGCGGACAAATCTTTTCACACACAAATAGGCCTTATTCACGATAGCCGCCATGTTGGTTTTCAAATTGTCATGCAAATTAGCCATGTGTTATGCTGGGGGGCAAACATTGGAAAAAAGGCAAATTGCAGAAAATCGGCCAGTCGAAATATTGAAACAACATTGCTAAAAGTGCATTTTAGAATTTACCTTTTATGATAATTTTATATCTTTTGATTGCCTTTGACATCTTGCCTTTGTACTTCGTTATCTGCTCATTTTTCACTAAAAAAAACGTCGAAGTAACTTGTGTAATCATTCCATTTGACTACTTAGGTGATAAACATTCAATGAACGTGAAACAAATCATCTGTGTGGCTAAGGTGTTCGTTATAACCTCTCGAACTTGTGTTGTTTGCCCCCTCAGAAGTGTGTAGCTAATTTGCATGATAATAGCAAATCCAACATGGCGGACATCGTGAATAAGGTCTATTAATTTGCCTGCATTAGCCTCCATTTCATGCTAGATCCAGTCCAGCCGTGAGAATTCGAAAAAGATCTATTGCTTTGGTTTTGCCTTACTTCACTCAGCGATTGGTTCAAAGTTCTCGCGCCACTTTTTCAACCAATCAGAAGTGAAAGCAAAACCAATCGTGGCTCGCGCGTGCACATTTTCCCGCGCTTTGTGTCGGTTACGTGTCATTACTTCGAGTTTTGATTGGTTTACTGGATTGTCTGAGTCCTTTTTGATTGGCCAAAGTAATTACTTTGGTTTTGGTATTACGACACTCGATTGAAACTCGCTCTAAGCTGATTTGATTTCTATGTTCAGTGTCTCCAATTACTGCCTCAGCTCCAGAAGACTTGACACTTAAATAAAGTTCATTATAATCATCGTCATGATCATCATCATCGAACCCTAGATACATTGGTTAAAGGCGAATGCTCCCACCACTGCGCCAACCCTGCTCACCATCATTGATTTAATGTTTTTGTACTTCAGCATGTAGAACCCTCGCTATTGCATCCAAAGAGAACTTTACACAATCTTTATACCTGTGTGAATTCACTTCATCTTGGAAGGTAGGTTGAAGGAGTGTAAAGGCAACTTCCTTAATTAAAGTGCCTTTTTTTCACCAGCTTTTCTGAAGGCGACAGAGTGAACCAGCCTTTCATTTGAAGCAGTAGATTGTTTAAAAGTTTTTTTTTATTTAACAGTCAGCCATTTACGAGAGAGAGCTGAGTCTGGAGAGTGCTGGGTCGATAAAAAATTGACGACTTAAGTATCCATGGTGTGTGTCTTCAAAAACTTATTTACCATGCAACCTGAAGCATTAAGGTTGCAGACCATTAAATTTGTGACTTGCACAGATGATATGGTGCTTTCTTAATCGATTGATAATTGACGTCATGTTCTCCTCGATCCAGCGCTTTAGGGCCAGCATGAACGCGAGTAATCGTGGACCGAAGATCGGTGCTTGGACCAAAATGCTCCTAATTTTGGGCAAAAACAAAAAAGCACTATTTTCTGATCGGAATGTCTGTTTTCTATATTTCTTTATTGTGATATCTTTCAGATAGCACGCGTGCTGCGATTGGCTAAATTAGTGGGCCGTCTTCTACGGTACGGCCCGCTGCACAGCGGGCTAAATTTAAATTTCGATAAAACATTCTCTAGCAAGTTTTTCCTGTCGTTTCTGTTACATAAACTTGTAAAACTGTTTGAATCTTGCAAGCAACTATTTCCTTTTCTTAGTATTAAGTACTCTTGCAGAACCCTGTACTACTTCAAACACAAAATTAGGAAAGATTGTGGAACAATAATAACTGAGAAATTTTACGGTATTCGTTTTCATGAACGTCGGACATGTGCATCGTGTAAAACGCAATGAAATTTCGCGCGAGGTTTCGATGGACATTCTGATCATCCGCTGTTATTCTTTCACTGACCTGTCTGCCTAATACGTTGTGTTTTTACACAACGACTCATAACCTGCTAGATTTAGAATGAAATAATACAGCGTATAGTGAGGGATCATTTGCTTTATTTTTATTTATAATCTTTTTTCAGAGAGGGCTCATTTGAATGTCATCCCGAGTTAATATCGATTAGCAGCCAAGACAATGACAGTGACCAAAGCGATCTCTCTTCGGACGAAGAGGACAGTGAGTCGGACGCCGAATGGGAAAATTTACCAGCAAACTTGGTTCATACTACTGATGTATCCACCGTTCCGGGATCCATGAAAAAATCTTCGTCATCAGGAAACGGCCACAGAACGGAGGAGCCAGGGACAGCGGCGAGCTTGGTCAGCTCCGCGGCTGCCTCTGTCGCTGCTTTATGGCCGTGGAAGAAATAACGTTTGTTACCTTCGCTTTTTCATCAGCAATGGAAAGTTCCTGATCGGCATTGCCAATTGCTACCGCTGCATGCAGTCATACAAAAAGCAAAAAGACTCCGGCTAGCTTGAGCCAAATGTGGGCTTGTGTTCGGGTTGGCATTTCACTGACGATCCACACTTCTCGACCCATGTCTTCCCTTCTGTTTCGGCTTAACGGAGCTCAGAAACGCGTGAAAAGTGAACGTGTTTTCACAGCCGACAACAGCGCAGGAAAACTCTTCAACTAAGTACCCAGCGCATCTTACCATTTGTCGCACAAGGCTTAATGTAAAAATTAGCTTTGAGTTTTTGGTTGTTTGTCTGCGCCAAAGTTGCTTAAAGCCTGGTGGAACTCTAAACAGGCCCTTCACATTTTTCGAAATAGCTTAGCCATTTTTCTGGATATGGAAAGCGCCTGCCATGCTGCAGATCGTACGTTAAAGTACTTTGCTTGGGGCTTGAAGTAATAGTTTTAGCTTTATGAAATTGATCAAGATTCAGAAAAGGAAGTCAAGTATTTAAATTTGACAACTAGACGTGAAATTCCCGGTATTTTTATTTTAAATGTCAGTTTTACCTGTTAATCGGAACAATTTTCAGTTGCTATGTAAAACAAGCAACGCCACATTAGAAATCTATCTTTTTTATGTAATTTAAAAGATATTTATCCATGTACCAAAGAGTGCTGGGTTAAACCAAAAATAAATTGAGTTCAATAAACATTTTCCCCGTATTCCTGTAAAAAAGAAATGTTAGTTTCGAGAGCGTGAACATTAGGCACCAGTCATGATTTGAAGGGTGAATTAGGCTATCGATCTGCTCGATATATCGCTATCCAGTGAAGATGATAGCTCTTAATCAACGACCGTGAGATACTTTGAGGTTTTGAAAACAAAAGCTTAGAATGCTTACCTTCTTGTCGTCTCATTTTCGTCTCCAGAGGCACTGTTCTATGGCGCATTTTTAGTGTCAAAATTCAACATGCAATTCAAACCTTCAGTTTAGAAATCAAAACCCTCAGTTCGGCAATTCAAACCTTCAAATTTTAAACATACATGCCATTCAAACTTTCAATTCGATATTTCAAATATTCAGTTAAATTGAAGGGTTGAATTACCGAAATGAATGTTTAAATGGTTGAATTTCGTAATTGAAGGTTTGAATAACTAAACTGAATTGTCGAATTTTGAATAGCTAAATTGAATGTTTCAGTGAGATTTGACACTAAAAACGCGTCAGTGCCATTGATAATTCTATTAATAATACTTCTTAATTGATGACACTTCTTAATAATTAATTAATAATACTTCCATTACTGATACTTCTTTAACCCGAATCATTAACTTCCAGGCCTTCTGCGCAGTATCAGAAACTTGAATCAGTCGTTACCAAGACTGAAGTTATAAGAGTAGTCAAAGCTGGGCGGGTGCTCATATCTCCGGGGGACGGGTGAGAGAATCTTCTTAAGGATGGGGGGGGGGGGGGAGGAAAAGGAATAACTGAGGAGGGCTTTATTGTCTATTCGTATGATGAGCGTATTTGGTATCAACTGAATCGGTGCAGTGATCTTATCTTGCAATGAAAACATTTTATAGCATGTATTTCAAACTTGGCACAAAACAATACTGGTCATTACTTTTGCTCGTTGCTTGAAGAGAGGAAATGGCTGGGACGAACAGTAACGTATACTACGCTGGGTTCTTTAACTTTTTTTATTTGACATCGATAATCATGTCCGCAGCTAGTCGCCTCTCTGCAAAACGTACTAATCATGATTGCCAAGATCAGATTCATAAATTGTGACTCAACTATGTTATATTTGAAACTAAATCGTATTTCATTTCATTATTCATTTTCTACCTATTTGACAAAAAATACCAAAAAATTTCCAACTATATGAAGCAGATTGAGAATTACAATAATTGATGAGTCTTCTTTCTCATATTTGAAGTGATAATTTATATTACCAAGCTTCACAAACACAAAGCGATACTGTTAAGTTAACTGCCAGTCATTTGAACATTCAAATTGATTTTTACTGGAAGAAAACTTGTTCTTTGATAGCTTACATAAACTCCTGCAGGGCCCGGTTGTTCAAAAGCCGATTAACGCCAGTCAGTCCCAGATTAAATATTAACCAAGGAGTATATTTCTCTACTCCCAAATGCTGTTCAACACTGATATTCGGTAAAACTTTACATTAGAAGAAGTCAATCTTGAAAAACAAAAATAAGCAAAAGAAACTTTCAAAAAGTTGAAAACAAGAAACAAATGTTTACGCTAATCCTGGATTAATTTAATCGGTTACGAACAACCGGGCCCTGAATATGCAGGGACACGTACAGGGACACGTACAGGGACACGTACAATACGAGTCTTTATTGCGCGCGCGAGAGATCCTTCGGAACTGAAACCATGTGAAAAAAACTTTCAAGGCTTCTAGGGTATCATAAAATCAACTGCTGTATACAGCAGAATTTGATGTTTGTGAGAGGTCACCGTGACGATATTCAGGAATTGGCGTTTTAAGATCTTTCCCGTCTAAGTGAAACCGGCTGACTTCAAACACTTCGACAGCAAAGATGTCGTTGAGGTCGCGTTTGCATATTACTGTACCTTTCATAATAATAACCATAGGGAATCTTCCATACAAATTTCAATCAACGTTTTCGGAACGGGTCAAAGAGTGACAAATCCGGTGTTGTGATAGGTGGATTTCGATCTACTTTGTTAGTTTCTTCGAAAACTCCGCCAACTCTCACCGCACATACGATTGGCCGAAGTAAGAAACAAAGCAGTTCTTCGAAAGTTAAACTCCGGTGTCCGTATGTTTACAAAAGGCGCAATTAAGAAGTTAAAGCATATCAAATTGGACTGTATACGGAAAAAAAAGAGGCGTTTTCCCTAGCTGTTCCTATGCTTTGACGCTATCGCATTTTTTTGTCAAGCATATGACTTGCTTTTTGCTGAGAAAGGGGATGAACGCATTTTACAGAATTAAGAAAATCCCACTAATGATAGAACGCATGCGTATTTGCAAAATATGTATATATAAATAAAAAAAGCAAAAACTCTGTTTGGGGTCCCCCGTGCCACTTTCAATACAAAGAGGGAGATTAATTTCACCCCTTAACTACTCGTAGCTCCGCTGTTATAATATATTTAAAATAGGATGGTCTATAGTTTGCAATTTTTTTCTTCCATTTCTTCATAAGATCTTTCCCGTCTAAGCGAAACCGGCTGACTTCAAACACTTCGATGGCAAAGATGTCGTTGAGGTGGATATTACTGCGTATGTCTTAATAATATTGACGTACAAGTCAGAGAACCATAGGTTGTCGACACTATTCTTTTCTTCTATTTGTTGACGATGTTTGTAAACAGACATCATTTAGCTTTGACACCTCGGTGGTGATGTTACTCCCTATATTTGCCTCTACCTTCCTGAGCTAGCTGCAGATGTTGTCGCACTATCTCCTTTACAACTGTCGGATCAGCTAAAGTAGAAACATCACCCAATTCATCCGGTTTGTCCTGAGCAACTTTTCTCAAAATTCGACGCATGATCTTCCCCGAGCGTGTTTTCGGCAGCCCTGACACGACCTAAGGCGAAAGATAATTTTAAAATAGGCAATAACTAGATATTAACAATTACTAGACAGTAGACTGTAATTAATCTCCATTAATTGTGGTAGATTGTGGAAAGTGAAAGAGGACGCCACTGACAAATGGAGTTTCAAAAGCAAAACAAGAGATCTGAATGTGCGTTTTGAACTTTCCAAGACTTCTTTCCGGACATTGTCTGCGAATGAGCAGCGTTAAATGTTCTGACGACAAAGAGCCAGTACCATTTTTGGTTTCAGCAAAGTTTCTCCCAACTCAGTTCTTGGGAAATTCAGTCAGTACTTTGTAAAAGCATAAAAATTCTGTCCGTCTG
>OX421455.1:3130485-3152985 GCA_949126865.1 Montipora capitata
GTTAATTTTCTAAGAAGGGAAGAAAGCAAAGTCAGACTTAGGCCTCAGTTAAAGTTGTTTAAAGCACGTCCGGTGGCCTTTTCGTAAAGCGTTGTTTCTTTCATAGTTCTTTTTCTTCAATCCATTTGATAGTTTGAATGGACGGCGCCTTCACAAAGCAGGTGCCACTTTTTGAAGTAACACCACTTGGTCGGAGAACGCATTGTTAGAAATTAAAACTTGACTGCAAGGGTTCAGAAGATTTTCCTTTTTTTATAACCAAACCTTTCCAGTCATGAATCCTCGTATTAATAACCAATAAGGAGAAAAAGGAAAGTTAGACTTGAGTTTCAGTAAAAGTATTTTACAACCAAAAACAGTTCACCAAGGAATTTTATTACCTTAATCAAAAGAACACTTATTTTCAGGGGGGTCCAAATCCACGATATACGCTAGTGGATCTGGGGCCCGTTTCTCGAAAGTCCTGAAACTTTATGGGCCATTTTCGGGTGTCACAACTCCCTTTGTATCTCAACTGAGAACGGAGAGGACTTAAGTCGTCAAACTTCACAGACGTGTTTCTTTTAGTCAGCTTGAACTCATGTTAAAAGATTAGCTTTCCAAATTAAGCGGTTGGCAGTTTCACAAATGGCTTTTTGGGCCCGAAAAGTTTTCGGGACTTTCAAGAAATGGGCCCCTGGACCGAGGGGTTCACATCCGCAAGCGGATCTGGGTCCAAATCCGCTGTGACAGCGGGTCGTTCACAGCACTTTCCGTGATTTTCAGTCATCGATTTTCTCAACAATGGGGACACAGTCCTGGACTGCGCCCTGTGTGCTCTTTTTGTGAAGTACCTTTTCATCCAATAGGACAGGCTTCACACCGAAAAAAGGCCTCGTAGGATACTCTGGTTTAACTGGTGAATCATCGGGGGCTGGTCTTGGAGACAAAAGGATGCCACCAGTCTCTGAAGGGGAGAAAAAAAGAACACAACACAAGGTTATTTCTTTGGAATGCATGAATAAGTAGGCTGCTACTATTCCTTGAATAATAATTTTAGTTGGGTTTTAATGTCATTTCACTTGTTCTTAGGACTTCCATTGCCCCTTGTTAGTCCAGGAAAGGGACCAGGCATCAAAGCACATCGCTCTATTAGCCAAGTCGATGGGTCAACAGCATAAAACAAATAACATAATTTTGTGAAGAATGGTTTGCTCTTACCAGTCTGCCACCATGTGTCCACAATAACACATCTTTTTTCTCCAACAACCTCACTATACCAGTGCCATGCCTCTGCGTTAATTGGCTCGCCCACTAAATGAAAACGTGAGAATAAACTTGTACAGAGCGATCTTATAGAAACATGCGAGAAGGTAGTACGGGCACAAAAAAAAATTTGATACAAAATGTGGAGGACTAAAAGCCATCTTTAATGTACCCCTTCAAAACTATCAGGCATGCATTAAAACAAACATGTCTCAGGTTTACCTTGCTTGTGCATGTGACGCAGGTCTGTTATCAGGTGATTATAGTGTTCAGTAGTATTTTTTTGGAATGCCTGAATTCGATGTCAGTTTGTTTCTATTATTCAGTGTCGCCATTTGTGGCAAAGTACTTCTCCAATAGGCACAAATTGCATCTCTTGGTCACATTTGGACTGCGAGTCATGTGAGCCATCGATGCAAGTCACGCAAGCCAACATGGCAAGCCATGCGAGTCACACAGTTATTGGAAGCTAACCATTTTAAAATGGGTGCTTTCGACTTAATAACTGTTTATCAGCGCTATTTCAAATGGGTGCTTAGACTTAAAAGTGAAATTCACATGGCTTGCTGGCTCGCAGATTGTCCAGCCCCAACTGTGACAATGAAAACATGTACAAATATTGAAATAAAGGACAAATAAATTATTAGATGCCTTCCACAGAGGGCCTCTGATTACAAAACTATAGAGAAGCAAAAAGAACACTTGGTGACCATTCTAATAAAAATGCACTGACCCTTTCAATTGACCAACCTGTTCCCAGAAGCTTTAAGGATGATCGGTCATACTTTGTGACAAAAGAGCTGCTTGATTTTAGCAGTAGCCTAAGCGCAGTTGGAGCTCCATAAAATTGGTTTATTCTCAATCTTTCTACCATCTCCCAGTAGCGGCCTGGGTCTGGGTAGGTTGGGGTGCTTTCAAACAAAACTGTGGTGGCCCCATTCGATAATGGGCCGTAGACAACATATGTATGACCAGTGATCCAACCAATGTCAGCCACACAGCCAAAGATATCTCCTGGATGGTAGTCAAAAACATACTGAAAGGAAAAAGTTTCCTTGCAGTCACAAAATGGTAAGTGATTGTCTCAAAACACTTTTTTCTCTATGGCTCGATCCGGCATTGGGAATATGATATTATTCAACACTGGTTGGAGACAAGCATGCAGGCCACATCAAAGCTTATGCTACACAGAAAAATTAATGCTCTGTAAAGAATGCTCTCTTCGGCCAATAGACGGCTTTCATTTATGAGTACTTAATACATAGCTACACAGGCAGACCAGAGGAAAGTCACTAATATAGGAGAATAATAATTGTAAACCCTTATTTTCAAAAGCCAGGATTTTGTGCCAGGTCTGTACAAGTGAAACTATATAACATTGCCATACCCTATGAGTAAGCTTTGCATAGAGAAGATACCCAGCCTGTGTGTGTACCACTCCCTTCGATTGCCCCGTGCTTCCAGATGTGTAAAGAAGAAACAAGGTATCTTCGCTGTCCATTGGCTCCGGCTCACATTCTCCTGGTTGTTTGCTCATTTCCTTAAAAAAAAAAGACCTTAACACATTAACACAGACACAACAAATAAGGTGTCTTGGCCCCTTCTCCAAGAGGTCCACCATTGATGAATGTAGGTCAGAGGTAAAAAGGGTAAAACAGGAAGCTACTTTTTAGCATGGAAACAAATTCCCTTCCAATTTTAATAAATGTAGGGTATTTTTTATTCAACCCCCCTTCCCTAGGACAACCCCCCACAAAATCTCTACCAAGGGGTAATCTCCCCCCTCTTCACTCCAAAGAATCTGTGACCATCTGGGGTGGAGGTATGGATATTTTCTTTTCTGGAATCATATACTGTGATAATTAGATTGAAAAGACTAATAACAATAAGCTACAGTACCTTTTCAAGAGAAAAGTCAATTGCTCCCATTGGGACATCTGCACCAGTGCGGCTGGCCACAAACACTCTCTTAACACAAGGACTTGAAGCCACTGCCTTGTCCACCATTTTTTTAAGATCACTGACCTTTCCACCACGCACTGCTTGGTCTGCTGTTATGACTGTTTCAGCATTTGCTACATAGAAAAAATATGAAATTACCAACCACTAGTGAATGCACTAAAGGTTATCAAAATATTAAATGTCATATTTTAAATTACATGAACTTAAGTTACCATCAACAATTCTACTGGCCAGTGCCTCTGAACTAAATCCTGCAAACACAACACTGCAAAGGTAAAGGAGAAATTAGCCAACTTTACAACAACTCAGATAGAAACAAATTTACAGATGAGCATAATAATATACCTTTATTCTGGAAATGATACAAATGTGAAAATAAGAGAAGTGAGCTGGACATTTATTTTTGTCCTAAAAAACAATGATTGTACATGTCTTATTGTAATCTCAGCGCTTAAATGGAAACTCACCTGTGAGGAGCTCCAATTCTCGCACAAGCTAGCATAGCTGCCACAGCAAGAGGACTAACTGGCATGTAAATACAAACCACATCTCCCTTCTTGACACAATGGCTTTTCAACAGATTGGCCATTTTGTTCACCATTTCATATAACTCCCTGAAAAGAAAGGGTTTATTTATCACTCACTAAACATAATAGAGTATCGTGAACCTTTGCCAGCAAGATCTCCAGTTTTTTTTATTTGCGGAGTGTCTTATTATTTGCATAATTCACAATAAAGATGACAATGCTGGTAGTCTAAGTCCTGTCATCAGATGGCAACAGGCAAACTCAGACTTCAAAGATTCTTCTAGGGACCCTCACTGATCCCAAAACTGTTTTCTACAATACTGCCACCTCTAATCCAATCTGGAGGGTGTAAAGTAAAGTGCAGGTCGCAGGCTGCAGGTCATTGTTTTTCCATAACTAAACCTTCACAAAAATGCTAACCTTAGGCTTAACCATTATTTTTTGGCCTACTGTTAGCATTAGTAAAGGTTTGGGTGGTGAAACAATGACCTGCAACCTGCAGTTTACACCCTCCAAATCCACCGTTTATATTCCTCAGGCATTCATCAAGTCTTATTGGAACAGTTCCTAATGCCAATAAATGAGATGACATTTTATCCGTATTATCGTGATAATGACGACAATGATGTTGATGATTATTATTGTTATTTATTACTATAATGGTTATAGTTAAGATTAACATGTCAAAATAGATTATTATTAATGTCAAAGCCCATTTTTAAACCTCCCAATGTCTTAATGGGTAAGGAGACTATGGCAGGATCCAAGGATTGCTTCAGAATACAATAGACACAACTGGATACATACCAGAAACAACAACCATAAACTTTGACATACATCCTATTACGTTACAACAAAATAGGAGTTTTAAAGAACTGCATGGTACCTCACATTCACTGGGGTTTCATTCCCTGGCCGTGCAATATTTCAAAAGTAAAGAAGGCCTCTACAAGGAAGAAAATACCTTACTTTTGAAGTACATTTTATGTGTGTAAATACCTATAGCTGACTCTCTCTGTATCTCCAGGTTCATCCTTTTCCCAAATAAGTGCACAGCGATCAGGATTAGCTTTTGTGTGTTGGTCGACACAGTTTACTGAACATAGAAATATTCAAAATTTATACAATGCCCAACAACGTGTAAACCAAATTTCATGACTTCAATAATAATTCAAAATGAACAAGTACACACAATGTTTTAAAATTTCTCCAAAATGGATGAGCCTTCAATTCAAATTTTTTATAACACCACACATCTCTATTAATAATATTATTATTATATTTGTTTTTATTTAAAATACCCAAACCACTGTTTTGACTTTTTGCCACTTGTAGTGATATGTATGTGGTTGCCATAGTAACTAAATTAGCACTCTTTACAAACTCTAGAGTACCATTTGCAATAAAATTCTCCTGCCTGCTTCCTATTACACTTGATTATGAGCTGTTGTTTTAAGAAATTACAAAGGAGCCTGTACTGGAACAAAGACAGGACTAGAGAGAGTGGGGGAAATGGACTCTATCTTCCAATTAGAATAGAGTAATTTTGCCAAGTGTACATATGTATGAAAATGGAGCATAAAAGTTTTGCATGGTTAATATAAAAAACATAATTTGTAATGTCCACATCAAGGGGTGTTGGTTGCACTACAATGATATACGGTACCAAAACAATATTGTGTACTATTAGAGCTACATATTACGCAAAGACAACTTGAATCTCCTCGAAAACAAAACGTAGCTCAGTTGACAGTTATGGAATAAAGCGCTGTGTTACTGCACTACCACACGTACGCAGTACGTGCCTATTTTTTAAACTCAATCATAGGATGTACCTGTGATGTTTCATTTTTTCTCTTTTTTTAAATATATATTTTTATTTTTATTTTTATTCTTACACGCTAACGTTGTATTTTTAGCTTGCAAGTTTGAATCGTATTTCTTAATAAAATGAACTATTACTGCTAATGGGAGTACTAAAATCATCGCGAAGATCGATGGTCAAGTGCATTTTCAAACCGTAGTATTTTTAATTCCTAGTCTCTCTTTCGATCAGACCCTAAGACAGTTCATTTTAGGGGGCCCTTTGCAAGAAAACAATGGATATCTAGTTCAGTACTGAAGCATGGTACAGTCCCCAGAGAAAATCCCTAACATCGTCTGTCGACCTCCTCATAACGTACTGCAATTTAAATCCGAGTACAAAAATCTGGGACTTATTGGACTGGACATTCTTTTTTGACTTCTCGGAAGAAGCAGAGAGGTAATGAGGTACCCTTTAATTCTGGTGAAAAAAAGTCACCTTTCTGTTTGTAGCAATAATTTTCAAGGCAGCATGCAGTGATGATAAAAGATGAGTTCATCTATCTCTTCCCACCCTGTGGAGCTTTGTCTTTCTCTCTTGCACCAAGGAGGGCGGTATCTTCTTTAAATATATATCATCGATAGCAATAATTGTTGAAGAAACTATTATGAGAACCAACCTGAAACATTAAGTTTACCACCTAAAAACCATTTATGCTGCCCAACGTTCAGATCAACATCCATAACAGTATCGAACGGCGTCATCCAATCCAATCGGGTGGCACCGAGTCGGCCCCAAAAAGTCGCAGGATCTTTGATACTTTGTTCGTAAAGTTTTTCCCAGTCAGGAGTGACATGGTCGAGCTTTGGTGGCGTATATTCGTCTGTGAAGAAAGATGAAATCCGACGGCATAAAAGTGAGGAAATCCTTGCAGGAAGTAGTCTCCGTGCAATATGAATGCCCGCCATGTTTTCGACTGTGAATTGTCACGAAAGTGTCACGTCACCGCGCCATCGTCACGCCAGGAGCCACCAAAGAAATTAAAAGTAACAATATCTCATGTACACGAATTGAAAACCAAGACACTTTAGCCTATCTATGTATTTCAAACAAATGATTAGTTTGGTAGGTCTTGTGAAGGAACGTACTAATTTCTTATGCTCACATGTTTCATGTAAACGTCCAATTTCACTCGAAACCCTGAAGCTTTGTCTCTTTCGTGTTGTACCCACTGATTTTCTTCACGCTCCAGAGAGTATACTGCCGCATAAATTTTGTCACGTATGAGACTTCAATAAACGGGTTGACATACTGGGAGGTTGAAAAACTTCTTTGAGTTTTATTTTAAGATCATGACTTTATACATTAACTGACCATGAACATGAATCGATGATCTTATATTAATTAAATTATCTTTTCTATTTAACTGTTCAATGAAAACGTTTACTGCCTTGATTAAAATCAATAACTGTATTAAATGTACAAAAAATTACCAACGCAATGTAAATTATTGAGGAAAGAACCGGAATATTATTTTCAGTACTTCCGATTAATATCCCATCACCTTGACACAGGAAGTTGGTAACTAGTATCTCAACAAAGAAAAATCGAACTGTTCGATCCTATTTTGTGCTCATTATTGTTTTCATTTCTTATGTTATTTTGTTCCTGGCATGATCTGGTTAATACTTTCTGTGTTAATAGTCTTTTTCCCATCAAAATGCAATAAAATAAGATAATCGACCGGAAGTAGTATCGCAATTGTCGAAAAGGGGAAATTTATTTTGTCACGTGAGTCAAATACATTAACCGCGGTAAACCAATCAGATGGTCGAAAAATTAGAGTCGGGGGATTGCTTCTGAATCGTGTATGTCGAGCAAATTTGGCAGAATTGTGCGTCTTCCCCCTTGAAAGCCTTGGGGGCCTTCAATCAGCTTAAAAGATGAGCCAGAATGGATGTGAAATGTCTGAGCTGATTCACCATGAGCTAAAAAATGGTTTGTATTTCTCTCATATGCGTAGAAAAGTGAAAAATCTCCGGCATGTTGATGGTCTGTCTCAACATAAACAATGATTGTAGAGAATTGGTGTTGGAAAAGTTATGTTTTGTTTTTTCAGCAAATTTGACAGGACACGAAGATGAAAAAGTTGGACTGGAGAATTTTGAGCTCCTCAAGGTGCTTGGTACTGGAGGTATATCGCACTAGTTGCAGATTTCTCTGCAATTCTTGTGCGAACCTGTGAGCGAAAGTTGACTTTCGATATGTTTTCATCTTGACAGCTTACGGAAAGGTTTTCCTGGTTCGTAAACGAGGTGGTTATTTCACCGGCAATTTGTACGCTATGAAAGTTCTCAAGAAGGCGACGATCGTGCAGAAAGCCAAGACAGCTGAGCATACACGCACCGAACGACAAGTGTTAGAAGCAGTGAGACGGTGTCCATTTCTGGTCACATTACATTGGGCATTTCAAACAGAATCCAAACTGCATTTGATAATGGGTTTGTTATTCATTCGTTATTTTATGATTTCATTTAATTTCACTTCAGTTAGGTCACATGAACAAGAACTTATGGGAACACAAACGCAATCAATTTTTTTTGTGGGAGCGATCATGTTTGTTTCGTGTCACGTACTTTCGGTCGCATATCGCGACACAATCAACATGGTGTCATTCTTTCATTTTCATGCAGAATTCGCGTATTGAAATATTTTAGTCTTTAAGCTTATTTAGTTTAAATTTTAATCAGCACACTATTACAATAAGTTGTTCTCAAGGGAGTACTTGTCTTTGCAGATTATGTGAATGGTGGCGAATTGTTCACCCATCTTTACCAAAGAGAAAAATTTACCGAAGACGAAGTACGAATTTATATTGGAGAGATCATTATTGCCATTGAACATCTTCACAGGGTAAGCGAAACAATACGCTCTGGACAGTGGCCAGAATTGAAACCTTGTATTTTCGCAAGCAAAGATTAAATTTATAAACCGAAAATTATAAAAAGACGTTCGAAGTGCAGTTCTTGTCTTGTCCTTGTTTGGTAATGTTGATTGTTGAACGTGTGATTGCATGCAAGCTTTTGTGGAACGATCGATAGCCTCTGACTTACAACAAAGCTTGACGGTATTGCCTTTTTTCTTGCAGCTTGGAATAATTTACCGTGACATAAAATTAGAAAATATCCTGTTGGATTCAGACGGTCATGTTGTTATTACAGACTTTGGCTTGAGCAAAGAATTTTCAGACCCAAAATCTGTAAGTGGAGTTGTTTTGTATAATCACCAGTTAAATGTTAATATGGGGCTTTTAATGTTTAACTACTTCATTTGATTTTTAATAAGGATTGCTAATCCAATAATGATTGCTAATTATCTTAGGGTGAGCGGGCATATTCCTTCTGTGGTACAATAGAGTATATGGCTCCTGAAGTTGTCAAAGGAGGAAGCAGAGGGCATGACAAGGTATGGAAATATTTAGACCAATAATAATTATTGTTATTGAAAACTTCTGGAAATTGTATTTCCACGACAGCATGGGCTGGTACATGTAGTTTGGGATTTTTTTAAATACCCACATAGGAAGGTAGAAAATTCAAGCAATAGAGAACGTTTTCTGTGTTTCCATAGCCTCATCTAAACATGAGGGGGAGTTGGGAGAATTTGAGACAGTTATAACTGTGAAGAATTCTCCCAACTCCCCCAACTCCCCACTCTATTGAGGCCCTGACAGGGGGGGGGGGGGTGGGGGTCCTGTGTCGCTTGTCTGAATTTTAAAATCAATCGTGTCGAGGTTTAATTAGCCTGCGAAAGCAGACGTATTTCCGGCGGTCGTTTCTCTCCAAAACCGCCGGAAATACGTCTGCGTTCGCAGGCTAAGGTTTAATCGGCTCATTTTCGGCCTTGACATCACTGTCGGAATTTTGCTGGGAAACAATGTCTTTTGTCGGAATTTCTTTTTACTTTTTGGACCATGTCGCTTGTCAGAATTTATCCTGTCAGGGCCTCTCTACTGCTTTTCTAAAATACGTCTCAAAGATAATTCAACAAATGGAAGAAAATGCTGGTTTTTTTACTTCTTGATTGAAACAGATTTTCTTGACACACGCTCATATTTCCTACCAACCAATCAAAATGCACATCTGACAATACATAACCAATCAAAATTTGTGTGATGTCACAGCCGTGTTCCATACTCTCATCTAAACACAGCTATTGACCAATGAGAGTGCACGTACTATCCTAATTATTTTGTAATATCCAGTGGGAAAGGAGTTTTGAAGGACATCCCAACCTTACTCCTTTGTATTGCTGTTGGCCTATCACACTCAAGACATTTCTATGACAGTTTAGTCTGAACTGTAAATATTTAACAATTATAATTATTATTATTCCATGAGTACACATTGGATATTAGAGGGTAAATAACCCATGAGGCATATAAGTATAGGTAATCACATGATTTCGAGTGCAATTTGGAATAAATAAGCCCAAGTAATTTTTTTCAAAGATGACCAAAATTGCATGAGCCCTTAAGGTGAGTGCAATTTGTAGTCTTTGAAAAAATTTATATGTGCTTATTTATTACAAATTGCACGAGAAAAATCATGTGATTACCTATGTTTATTTTACCACAATTGCTTGTAATCTCGCAATCTGATTGGCTAATTTGCCATTGTCAATAAGAGTCTAGACGACACTGCTCGCGTCATGCTTGCGTCAATTTGTCACGCAATGTAATAGCCAATCAGGAACGCTCATTTTGGGAAATAAACCAATCATATTGCAAGAAAGTTATAGACAACGCTTGCTCTTTCTTTGAGTTATGATTTTGGTCACGCTCTGAAATAAAAACTTTCTTTGGCGTTGAATATTGTGGTAAAAAACAAATCGAAAATGGTTCATTGTTGTCAGAACTCTTATCGACAACGATATTCGTTATCACAGTGGTCAAAATTTGTTGTAGACATTTTGACCACTGTGATGACGAATATCGTTGTCGATAAGAGTACAGACAACGCTGAACCACTTTCGAGTTGTTAAATATACATGAAAAAATTTGAGATGGTTAAGCAGAAAAAACGCATGTGCATTATGCAAGCAGGAAAAAATTGCGCCATCCTGGGCATGCGCTTGATTTGAAAACAGAAGATTTGATTGGTTCTGACCAAGTCTTATTGTTTATTAGCCAATCATGATCCAGAATTTCAATGTCTAATTTGCACTGGTATTACACTTTTTGCACTGTGTTACACTTGAACTGCACTGCTCTCAGCCAATCAAAATTGAGTAATTTTTTCACTTATATTATTACAAGCTGAACAGTAACTAATTAACAGTTGTTTTTATATACTCAACAGAATATCATGTTTTTGAGTCATTAATGATGAATACATAAAATAAGGTTATATACACTGTAGAGTGCAATGGAGGTCACAGAGCGCAATATGGAAGTTGCTATGGAAATACAGTGATAGAGTTATTTTGTTGACTACCGGTATATAATTATATAATGAATAAAAAATCATATGAACTTGCTTTATACTGCATTTCATGATTTATGGTCACTCACAATATTACATGTATGTTTTGAAAGTTCTCAAAGTGAGAACTTTCAAAACATCACTTGTGCCCATACAATTTTCTGCAACCTTTTTTCTGTGTCTGTTAAGTTTGTGGCTTCATAGCTCAGTTGGTAGATCATTGCACCAGCATCACAGAGGTCATGGGTTTGAATCTCGTTGGAGACACCTGAATCTTTCAGGTGTCTGTAAGAGACAATGATTAACAATTATTCGCAGAAGGCGAAGTGATTATCAGTGAATATTGACCGAGACGAAGTCGAGGTGAATATTCACCGATAATCACTGAGCCTGAGGCGAATAATTGTTTTAGTACAAATACACAGGTGATTATTTCAAAAAAGAGAAAAAAAAACATTTTAAGGCGAAATCATCTTCACTTACAGTGGCAAAACGACTACTGGCAGCCATTTTGTCCGTCGAGGTGATTATCGGCTGATAATCCGAGATAGCGAGCCAATGAGAGCGCGCGATTTTGTATAATCACCTGTGTATTTATAATAATATTGCTTAAATTTGTCCAGATGAGAGCATGATGAGAGCAAGGATTATTTCTCATCTGCATCTTAATTTGCTATGTCAGGCAGTGGATTGGTGGAGTTTGGGAGTGCTCATGTATGAGTTACTCACAGGAGCATCTCCCTTTACTGTTGATGGAGAGAAAAACAGCCAATCTGAAATTTCCAAGTAAGTAATCCAACCTGTTTTAACTTCTCAACTAACTGTCCATCAATTCTTACTTATTCCATGCCTTCTTCTTTCCCTCCATCTTTCTCTACCTTTATCATTTTTTTCTTTTTTTACCATATTTCTCTTGGTCTCTTTTTCTCTTTTTTTCATTTGTCATTTTCTGTCCCTTTATTTTGTTTCTTTGTTTCTTTCTCCAACTGTTCTAATGCAGCAGCTACATTTGATCTTTTCTGTTCCCTTGGAAGAGGTATAGCCATTATGTAGCCTTTGTGCCAATATGAATGAATTTGGAATTTTCTTGTTAGGCGAATTCTTTACAACAGTCCTCCAATGCCGCCTGATATCTCAAGAGAGGTTACGGACTTGCTTCTTAAACTACTGCAGAAAGACCCAAAGGTGCGACTGGGAGCGAAAGGTGCTCATGAAATAAAAGCACATCCTTTTTTCAAGGTATTCTAAAGAGAAATAAATTATTTTTTAACCTCAGTCACTCACTTTACAATAATTTGCATCAATCAATCCTTCCTCTTTGTTCTTGAGTATTGATGTTAGTCTTTTTGGAAAATTTGCAGTCAATAAACTGGGACCTGTTGTCACAAAAGAAGATTGCAGCACCATTTAAACCTCGCATTAGGGATGAACTGGATGTCAGTAATTTTGCTGAAGAGTTCACAGACATGGTTCCAACATACTCTCCTGCTGCAGTGCCAAAGACAGCAGACAGAATTTTTAAGGTGAGATGCAAAATCAAAGTAACTTGGTGCACCATCACTTGTTGAGGGTGATCAATAGGGGAACATTTTAAGACATTTTCAGCCACCAACTATCCATGAGTTTGTCCACAATTCTTCAACAAAAATAATAACCAACAAATAAACAGCTGTTGATTGAGAGTTGGCCAACACCCTTACCAAACACTTTCACCAGCTGTCAAGTCACTGTTGATCAGTAATAAACCAGTAAGTGACTGACTTTCGGCTAACAGATGACCAACATAAGGATGCTGTCAGCTGACAACCTGACAAGAAGAGTCTCCTTTTACATGTTCATTCTCTCCTAGGGTCTCCTTTCCTTCTCTTGCCGTTAGAGAAGGTCAAAGGAGACTGCTAACAACCATGCAGCTCAAAGTTTTAAAGTTTAAACTGATATAAAAGAAAGAAAGAATGAATGAATGAGTAAGAACAAACCAACGAAAGAACGAACGAATGAGCGAACTAATTGATGAATGAGGGAGTGAATGAATGAATTCATGAATGATTGAATGAACAGGAAACCTGGACATAATAAAGGACACTATAGATGTGCTAAAGGATTTAGTTTTCTGTTACTGTAAGTGAAGAGATGGTGGAAAACAAAGAACTTTGTCAAATATCCTTTAGTCAGAGACATCTTCTGTCAGTTTTGAGCAATTACAGGTAGACAATTAGAAAGGCTGTAAGGTGATAATAGGGTAGTATGCAGAAAACCTAGGCTCTTGTCATTGAAAAAGGTGCTGCCTACAGCTATGAACACTGCACGTATGGTCCTAAATTAAGGGCGTCTGGAAAAGCTGGAATCCAGAACCGGATCCTGAACCAGAAGAAGAACAAGAAAGGTCAATGATATCCAGTTGTCTTATTTCAGCTAAAAAAGTTGAATGTTGTAATGACACATGTTAAACTGCAAAATTGATTTTTACGGATATTGTTGTGACTACAAAAATCGAACCACTGGCGTCGCTCCTGTTTTAAACCGCTCAAGTTATGAGAATGATTGACATTGAGACTCCTCCTTGTCCCTTGGTGGCATAGGAGCAAAGTTGTTACTGAAGCAATGGATGAAAGGAGTCCAGAAAAAAAAAGTAAAAGACAAAAGAAATTCACTTTATTTAATGGAATAAAATGTTAAGGTAAGTAACAATGAACCTCACCTTCCAGATCTCACCGCATTGGAAATTAAGGAGAAACATGGGAAAGGTGAGCACTAGCCTGCGTGGCAGGCGTTCAAAGGGGAAGGAGAAGGGAAAAGGAGAACGATGGGAGAATGAGGAGGGCGCACATGAAAGAACCCACCAATTAATGTGCATACACAAGGCAGCTGTGAAATCTTTAACTGTCAAATGGCATCCAATCAAAAACCTTCACAGGGAAAATTTCACCATGCTGGAATGTTGTTTACAGCTCCATCATTTCCAAAAACTCTCATGGTGGAGAGTAGTGCGAAGCCAAAACACAGTCGCCCGAAAAAGGAGCAATCTTTCAACGACGCGTGTCGAGTTTGTGAAATATGTCTCAACAAAATCTTGTGTGAGTTTGTTCAGACCATCGCTGGTGTTGTATGGGCAGTGAACAACTAACAAATGTGGTTTAATGGAATCCATAAAACAATTTGCAAAAAAAACAATAGCATCCTCCCCTTCTTCGACACACGCCCTCCCTGCTTTCCCGCCGTTCTCTTGTTCCCCTCTCCTTCCCCTTCGAATGCCTGCTGGGCATTACTAAAGCATGAAACACTGAAACACCAAAACAGCGAAACAATTAAACACTAAAACACCATGTATGACCCCACCACACACTGAATACTAACCGTCAAAGGTTGGATTTGAGATTAAATATTGTTTTAGGCCTAAAACATTATTGCTCCTAATTCACTGAGAGTAAGATTAGGATTCAGATTAAGACTGAGATTAGGAGCAATGTTTAATGTCAAATGATCCAATCTTTGTCGGTTAGTATTCAATGTATGGTAAGGTCATACATGGGTGTTTTGGTGCTTTGTTTCGGTGTTTCTCTGTTTCGTTGTTTAGAAAGTTCATGCCTGCCACGCAGGCTAGTGCTCACTTTTCCCATGTTTCTTCTTGATCTCCAATGCAGCAACATCTGGAAGGCGAGGTTCATAGTTGTTTACCTTAACATTTTATTCCAGTAAATAAGGCGAATTTCTTTTGTCTTTTACTTTTCTTTTCTGGACTCCTTTCATCCATGGCTTCAGTAACAATTTCACTCCCATGCCACCAAAGATCAAGAAGGAGTCTCAATGTCAATCATCCTCGTAACTTGAGCCGTTCAAAATTGGAGTGACGCCAGTGGTACGAACTTTGTAGTCACAACAATATCCATAAAAATAAATTTTGCAGTTTAAAGTGCATTGTATAAAATTCAACATTTTTTCGCTGAAATTTAAATAAAAATAACTGGATATCATCAACCTTTCTTGTTCTTATTCCAGCTCCAGGTCTGTTTCCGGATTCAGTTCTGGATTCCGGATTCCATCTTTTGCAGGTGCCCTAAATTAAGGTACTCTAAGAATGAGGTATGTGGCTTTTTAATAGTTTCTTAAATTACTTTTCAGGGATATTCATTTGTTGCTCCTTCCATAATTTTTGGAGAAAATGAGTTTTCTAATCATCTCGTGGGAAACAAGCCATCTGAGTATAGACCTGCTCCAGGGGCAGTGGATTACGCAGCATTGTTTGAGGTAATTTACTTCATCTAATTTTTACTTGCTAAGAGGTCTTTAACCTCCCTTTTTTTTCCAAATGACATTTGCTAGAGAAAACTCTATAATAATTATTATAAGTCTTTGGTTGTAAGAGTTAATACTTTTGAGCAGAACAAGAGGTTATATTTTATAGTTTAATCACTTATATACTGTAGTGCTATTTACATTTGCTGATCAAGAGCGGTTTACAATAAAATGATACATAATATAAAGAATCCATACTAGAGAACCTAGTGAAATTCAGAAATAAGAATCGTTTGACCTAAGATGGTATGATGACTTTTGCCTTATGTTAACTACACTGTATATCACTGAGATAAGATGGAGCTAATTCGTGTATCACTGTAAAAGTTAAAAGTAAAATCTTAAGTCATAACCTTTATTGTTCCTGTTGTTAAGTCAACAAAGATTTTGATCCAAAAAGTAGTCTAGAAAAAAAAAAAGATTTTGCATATTTTGCAGGATTCACCTTTCTTTCAAAACTATGTCATAAGTGACGAAGTTCTTGGTGATGGAAGTTTCTCAACCTGCAGGTATGTTCATTACTTACAGTGAAACAAATAGAAGTCATAAATTTGAAGTCCAAATTTGATGAACTTAACGACTGGGCAACTTTAAGGCAGTTGCAATAAAAGCCTGACAAAATAGCTAGGCTTGATTGGCGAGGGACTTGATTTTGTTTTTCATTGAATTTGTTTTATTTTATTCTTGCAGGAAATGCATTCACATACGAAGTGGCAAACCCTTTGCTGTTAAAGTAATCAGCAGAAGGTAATATTCAACCTTGCTGAATAATTTTCTTGCTTTTGCTGCACTTGATAATACAGTTTGACCTTTGACCTTTTGACCATTCAATGAGCTCCAAAGACTTCCTCTTTTCAATGAGTCATTTTGGTGTGTGTTTTTTCTTGTGCAGACGTGACCACATCCGAGAAGAGCAGTCATTAAGAATATGTCAAGGCCATCCTAACATTGTTGAGTTACAGGAAGTGTTTCAGGATGATGTGAGTATTTTACTCTTCAGCCCCTTATCATTTTGTCTAATTTGTCTTATCTTTTAGTTTAATAGGCATTTTACAGTTGTTTACTCAGTGACCTAGCCTATGAATGGCTTCGAGGCTGCCTGTGACCTTGTATTGATACATCCCCCTCTGCTTTTATCATGTAAATTGTGTTGTTGTAATTCTAATTAGTCCGTATTAACATTACAAAAGCCAGAAGGTTTGTATCAAAACAGGGTCACCGGCAGCCTCGCTTCCATTCGTAGGCCAGGTAACTTAGCTACAACTGTAAAATTGTCTGTTAAAACTAGTATACCTGCCAAGTGGTATGCCTACAGTGTGATTGTCCATAGGCCATTTTACAGTTGTGTGCTTAGTTACCTGGCCTATGAATGAAAGTGAGGCTGGAGTTGACCTTGTTTTGACAGAAACCTCACTGCTTTTCTCATGTAAATTCTTACTAATTAGCATGACAACAACGTCATTAACATACGAAAAGGAGGGAGGTCTGTATCAAAACGAGGTCAACACCAGCTTCACTTTCATTTAAAGGCCAGGTAACTACGCGTAGGAGGGATCTGAAACTTTGATCTCTCTCTCTCTCTCTCTTTGATCTGTGTTCTGATTTCTCACCTTTGGTGACAAAAAGGGAAGCAGTTAAAACAGAATCTCATGACGAAGTGGACGAAAATCATGAAGGGTGTAAACTGCAGGTTAAGGTTGCAGGTCATTGTTTCACCATAGCTCAAACAACCCAAACCTTCACTAATGCAAACATTAGGCAAAAAAATAATGGTTAAGCCTAAGGTTAGCATTTTTGTGAAGGTTTGGGTTGTTTTGGTTGTGGTAAAACAGTGACCTGAAACCCTAGGTGGTGGACAAAACACTGATCCCCAGTCCATATGGACTACCCCGATGTACTACCACAATGGACTACCCTAAAAATACTATTTCGGATGAGTACTGTTGGTCTATAATGTAAGCAGTGTCTCAAATAGTGCTTACTTTAGCCTAAACACCCATTTTAAATGGTGTTGATCAACAGTATTTAAGTCTAAGCACCTATTTTAAGTTGGTTAGCTTTTGATAATTATTATTATTGTTGTGATGGCCGATTACTTTATGTAAGTGAAGTGAAATCAATGCAATTCCTGGGTTTAGTTTCATGTGGCCATACAGACAAAAATAAACAAGGTATGTGCAATGTAAGTATATAATATGAATTCAGTTCTTTCATTGAATCTTTTTAACCCTTTCAGCCCCGTGGGGTTCCCCATTGACAAGTAAAATCGTCTGGCGTTAGACAGAATAAAATCTATAAGTGGCACTATTGGGAGTTAAAGGGTTAATGGGGACATAGTTTTTGAGTGAATCCAGCTGTTGTTAACCCTTTCAGCCCCGTGGGGTTCCTCATTGACGAGTAAAATCGTCTGGCGTTAGACAGAGTAAAATCTATAAGTGGCACTATTGGGAGTTAAAGGGTTAAGAGTTAGTCCATTTTAGGGTAGTCCATTTGGGGAGGCCATCTGGGTAGTCCATGGACTGGGTGTCAGTGTTTTGTCCACCACCGGAACCTAACCTGCAATTGACTCCCTCGACCTGCGAAAATCTGGAAAAATTAGTTTTCATGTTTCACTCCCCTCTGATGTAGCACTGTAGTTTCTCTAGAAACAAACCTGTTCATTCAATCAAAATCAACCAATCACAGTGCAACTGAATGTGGCCCATCTACCTACCCATCTACTGTACCTGCTCCCTACTGACATTGATCCACAGCAATGAAAAGCAAACTGTTGATTGGAACTTTAACTTCAAAGTTGACATTTTTATGAAAGGGGTACGTAGTTAATATTTGCTCATTTATTTTCAATCAGCCCCTGCAGTGGTTCTTATCATGAAGTTTCTTTGAGGAATTTAATTCAGATTATGGTAATGTCTATGAGACAAAGAAAAGTAAAAACTAGTCTGAAAAATTTTTAACCAAGGAGAACTTTAAACTGCAACAGATACATTGTTCTCTGACCTCTCATTACATTTTTTTTTACAGTTCCACACTTACTTAGTTTTGGAGTTACTTAGTGGTGGAGAGCTGTTAGAAAGAATACGAAAGAAGAAAAATTTTACTGAAGTGGAAGCAAGTGACATAATTAGAAAATTAGCTTCTGCTGTGGAATTTATGCATGGCCGAGGAGTTGTACATAGAGATTTAAAACCTGAGGTACCTACACTCTTTTACAATGACTTTTCTATAACATTGTTTGTGCAGTGATTGTAAAAAATATTTTTTTGAACTCTGTTTATTAATAATTGATATCATTCATTCTTAAATTCCTTTAAATGATTCTGTGAGTTATACTTTGATACAGCTCAGCATCTATACGAAAATAATAATAATATTGTTATTTTAAGTGCTATCTTCATAATCTCATGTAATCTATCTGAGCATTATAGCCATACTAACAGAAATGAGCCCATACAAGGATGAAGAAAAGCTCTTCAACCTCCATATCAGATCACGGCTTCTCTCCACTGAGCCACAGGGTCAGACAGGAGCAGGCCACAAATTTTGACCATGTAGTACTTACATTAATTACAACAGAGATTCTATTAGAATGCAGTAATGTCTGAGCATTAGCCCTAGTAGTGGAAATGGGCTCACACAAGGACAGGGGAAACTCTGATTAGCCTGGACAGTCTGCTTCTGTCTTATCTTGTAGTTCAGTTGGTAGGGAAACAGCGGCAGCTCTTTTCCAAGGGTAAAGGGTGAAAATTAAAGGATAAAGGGTAATGGGTAAAGATTTAGTATTTATCTTACAAAATTTAGCATTTTAATTTCTTTAATTTTCAACAACCTGACCCGTACCACAAGCGATATTACCTTGTTGCTCTCATTTCGTCTTTGTCTTTCAAGTTCCTTGAAAGTTATAACAAAACTCACATGTAGTTCAATTATACCCACTGCGAGGTGACAACAATTTACTTACATTTACTATACGACTTGGTAATCTAAAGAACAGCGCAAGTTATGAAGTAAAGACAAAGCATGTCGTATAAGTGCTGAAACACAGGCAATTTACAAGGTCACTCAGAACTCACGAAGCAAATTAATGCATCGAGCGATGAACGGCAGTTTTTATTGCACACTAGTGCGGAATTTCTGTAGGCAATCACCAAGCTGTACAAATCCAAGTCAATTCCAAATT
Organism: Montipora capitata; assembly: GCA_949126865.1. Classification (NCBI taxonomy): domain Eukaryota; kingdom Metazoa; phylum Cnidaria; class Anthozoa; order Scleractinia; family Acroporidae; genus Montipora; species Montipora capitata. Next base: position 3,149,980 of record OX421455.1, read on the forward strand.
CACTTCAGATACGCAAGAGTAAAAACAACAAAGTCTACAACACAGATACAGTGAACCAGTGAAAACATTGCTTTCACTTCATCCCCTGTTCTCTCTGAAAAGTTTTCCTTACACAAAGTTGATTATGAGCACCAGATATTATTCCAGAAAAAAATGTCATTTTGAACACGGGTTGCTGCTCAGAACCTCGCCCGAGTGGGCCTTAGTTCACTTAATAGGCTAACCTAGTCACTTACTCCAAGAATAAACAAAGGGTGTGTTCTATTGAGAAACTTGGGGGTGCGTTCGATTGGAAATCTGTTCTCAAAATCGTGATCTTTCTGATTTTCATTGGAATACAAAATCCTAAAACAGCTTTATTTGTGGATTTTATTAATTAATTGCACTCATTCTCAAGATTTCAATAGCAAACCATTTTTTGATTTGTGTTCAATTGCAATGCTGAAAGATCCGAGTCTTAAGTTCTACATGCAGATTTTTGTAGGGAATGCATCCACAAAGTGCAAGCGAGACAGAAAAGATTTAGTTTGCCGTTTTTGCCCCATTCATGGGATTTGGTCTGCTGTGCTCGCCTACATAGGGCACCCATAATATTTCTTCCACAAAAAGATTAATCATGAACACAACAATTTCTTGGAGCATGCAATCGAGTTCTCACCATTTCAACAGGGTGTTATAGCTGTGCCAAGCAATTCAGCGAAAAGGTTAGTTCAAAATATTACCCTTTACCCACCCTTTCCCCTTGGAAAAGCACTGCCGGGGAAACAGAGATATAACCTGGACGTTGTGGGTTCAAGATTATTCCTATTGTACTTTTATAGTCATGCAAGTAAAGCTTGCAGTTGCTGTAAATTGTATGTGTAAGTTCTAAGGGGGTATGTTTTCTTTGGTACTTTGTCAAGTAAAGTAAAGTCTGCTACAAGCCTAAAGGGCCATCAGGCTGGCACTTATCTCCGGTTTCTGAAGCATGAAGTGACTAGGAGTATTTCTACTCCCCCCTGGATGGGATGCTAGTCCATCGCAGGGTTACCCCCAGCATTTCGCCGGTACCCATTTATACACCTGGGTGGAGAGAGTGTGCCCAAGAACACAACACAATGTCCCCAGCCAGGACCCGAACCCGGGTCACTCGATCCGGAGTCGAGCGCACTGACCATGCGCCTCCCACTTGTCAAGGATAACATGAAAACAAAGAACATATTCAGACAATCAGAAGTCTCAAACTTGTACCACATTGCACTTCTTCCATGCAAGGAAAACGGGCATGCTCCTTAATTAATGGTAATTAGTGTCTCTTTTTTTTTGTTATAACAAGAAGGACTCTGCTCCCTTTTTCCTTTTAGGCAAAATGGTAAGCATATAAAAGGACTCTTGTGATAGCTCTGGATCATGGTATTGTGTGTTATACTTTTCAGAACTTGCTGTTTGTAGATGATGCAGACAATTCTGAACTGAAAATTGTTGACTTTGGCTTTGCAAGACTTAAGCCGGAAAATCAGCCTTTGCAAACTCCTTGCTTCACAGCGGCTTATGCTGCTCCAGAAGTTATTAGCCAGACAACTACCAGGAGTGGGTATGATGAGTCATGTGACTTATGGAGTCTTGGAGTCATTATGGTAAGCAAATCATTCTGTAATGTTACTTGACAGTTTTCGTGTTCAAATTTAAAAGACAGCACCTTGATTCACCAGGGGAAAGTACTCATTAGTTTGAAGCTAAACTCTATTTTGCAAATGCAAAATTTGTTTTACAGTACACCATGCTCTCTGGTCAGGTACCATTTCAAAGCAGTCGCAGTTTTAGGTCTTCAGATTTCATAATGCAAAGAATCACACATGGAGATATCAGGTTTGAAGGGCAGCAGTGGAAATCAATATCGCCAGCAGCAAAGGATCTCATTAAAGGTACACTATAAACACAGTTAAACTGAAATGCAAAAATGCTACATGTATAAAGGACAAATTCATGAAGATCAATGGCTATTTTTTTTTGTGCCTTTTGCTGGCTAAGTACATGAAGCTTATAATAGGAACTCAACACTTCATTAATTAAGAAGTGCATTAATTTCCATGACCTTTAATGATAATACAATAATTATTTTGCAGTTTTACACTTACAGTCAAAACAGCTCAAGCGTTCCTCAGACAGACGGATTAATGAGTTCATTACTCCAAATTAGTTTTCAGAAATTATTTCAATAATCTGGTCATCGGATAAATGATACAAAATTCAAATCAAACCTCAGTTCAAAACTCGAATTTTGATTGGATTATTGCTCGCTTCCGGTGCCAGGCCGGCATGAGAGTTTGATGCAAAGTTTTGCATAATCTGCCAAGGTCGTAACAAGTACGATTTGCCTTTCTTTTTAAATCCATTTGTCTGTACTATCTTTGGAATTTGAAAACATAGTGTCTCAAGTTTGAGGATACTGGTAAGATTACAGAAAGGTTATGTTGCTAGAGTGAAATGACCAGTGTTTGACAGATTATGCAAATCAGTAAACCTGTGAAATTCTCACACTGGCCTGGCACCGGAAGCCAGCAATATTCCAATCAAAAATTCGAGTTTTGAACTGAGGTTTGATTGAATTCTGCATCATTCATCCGACGACCAGATTATTGAAATGATTACTGAAATCAAAATTAATTTGCAATAATGAACTCATTGATCCGCTCATCTGAGGAATGCTTGAGCTGTTTTGACTGTAATAATGTTATAAAAAAATCTTTTTTAATTTTAATTAGTGGTTCAGCTCACTCAAATCCTGATTACCTTAAGATGGTAGAACATCCAAACAAAAAAATTAGAATGTCATACTTATTTTATTAATTTTATTAACTTTGCCAGTCAAGCTGGCTGAGCGCCACAACAGCTTGCGCCAATTACTGTGGCCCCTTTTTTTACCCTCCCAACCATGATACACAACAGAAGACAGACCACAACAACGGGAACTACGTGCCCTACTCTTAGCGACAAGTGTGTGGGTTCTTTTACGTCCCAAAGGAT
>OX421455.1:3157985-3222985 GCA_949126865.1 Montipora capitata
GCGTATATTATAGTGTCTTTAAATAATTAGCCCTATATACCCATGTATACCCTTATATACCCCTATATACCCTTGTATACCCCTTATATGCCCAAGTATACCCTTGTATACCCTTACATACCCCTACATACCCATCTATACCCTCATATACCCCTATATACCCATTTATACCCATGTACACCCTTATATACCACTATATACCCATGTATGTCCCTTATTACCCATTTAAGGGTATACATGGGTATACAGGGCTAATTATCAAATACACTATAAATACCTTCTATTTGAATAAATAATAATAAGAGATACATGAAGTACTTACCTCATTGAAACATATGCTGTATTCAGTATATGTGGGCTCATGTTAGAGCATCACGTGACAAATGTCAACCGTTTGTGTTCCCACAGGGACCGAGCGAGTTGGCTCAAATCTGGTAGGTAATCATTTTATAACTGCCTTTTCAGGCCATTATCGTCTACAGAAGCCACCAGACTGGCATCATTAAGCTAGAATGTGGGTAAAGGCAAGCCTTTGAAAGAAAACAGAGGCGAGAGATGGCTTCATACAGACTGGGACGCCTAAAATGCTCTGTTGTAAACATGGTGGTTCACCAGTGAAGTTGTCTCTCTGCCCTTTCTGTGGACGAAACCCAGGACCTACTGACACAATCTGGGCAAGTTTTAAAAGCTAAAACCTTCAATCGATGCGTTATTTTGCTGGTAGGACTGGGTGGCCCGACACTTATAAAAAAGACTATGAAATGACAATCGGGAGTGTTCCCTTGTCATGGAATGGCAGAATTACCCAGAATTCTTTTTGGGCATGAGCGAGGCAACTTAAGAAGCACCAGACTGGCCCTCATCGAATGGCTCTATGCAATAAGCGCATTCAAAATGTCCTCGTATTACTTGATAAAAGTATGTGGGTCTTTTTTTGTTTTTTTTTCTGCTTATATGAAAAATACGTTTTCTCTCCCGTTGCCTTCTTATGCATGATCTTCGCGGAAATTACATTCTGTTCCTCAATAAACCTGGAATAACCACATATGGTCTTAGTTCTCTTTTTTCTTACGTATCAGCTAAGTTGCGGAATGCGCTACCTGATTTTATCCGTACCTATGAGTTTACTGGTTTTAAAAGAGAATCCAGGGCCGCATTTTGTACAACGGCTTTTCTTTTTAATGAATATATCTTTAAATATTATGTATTTAGTAGGTATCTGTATATGCTATGTATTTTAGCTGTAAATGCAATGTCTCAAAGATATTAGCTCCTGTAGTTATTCGGAAAAAGCTTATGACTGTATGTTATGTTACCTTTAGGAGGGCGCATGCGCACACTTTGTAATTTGCGACTCCAGTGCTTACCATATGGCAGATAAAATGACTTTTCTCTTGAATATATAAGCCATCTAATTCTTACGCTATATTGACAAGGGCGGTTTGGAGCTGTGACTAGGCGTGGGATTTGTCACATATGGTTTAGGGGCCGACATATCTCTCCCTCAATGCCGTACCGGGAGGCAAGGTCGGTAGCACAAAGCAGCGAAGGGCCAACTGCGTCCAAAAGCGATCGCACGGGCCGAAATCCCGGGATGACTCGTTTGGTACGACGCTCCAGCGCCGGTGTCTGGAGGTACTGCGTTTTTCTCTCTTGATCAAACATTCCATCAGCGCATGCGCAAATGTTCTGGCTCTTCGATACCTAGCCTACCAAAAAAATTTAACATGCTGTTTTTTTTGTTGTTGTTGCTTTTTTTTTTGTACCAGCAATTGACATTTCAGTTGATTGTAACGTAAGAACCGTGCGTGTCTGATCTTGTCTCAGACAGAGGCGAGACCTACTGACTACAATACTACCCAGTACTACTAACTACAATACTACCCAGGACCTACTGACACAATCTGGGCAAGTTTTGAAAGCTAAAACCTTCAATCGATGCGTTATTTTGCTGGTAGGACTGGGTGGCCCGACACTTATGAAAAAGACTATGAAATGAGAATCGGGAGTGTTCCCTTGTCATGGAATGGCAGAATTACCCAGAATTCTTTTTGGGCATGAGCGAGGCAACTTAAGAAGCACCAGACTGGCCCTCATCGAATGGCTCTATGCAATAAGCGCATTCAAAATGTCCTCGTATTACTTGATAAAAGTATGTGGGTCTTTTTTTGTTTTTTTTTCTGCTTATATGAAAAATACGTTTTCTCTCCCGTTGCCTTCTTATGCATGATCTTCGCGGAAATTACATTCTGTTCCTCAATAAACCTGGAATAACCACATATGGTCTTAGTTCTCTTTTTTCTTACGTATCAGCTAAGTTGCGGAATGCGCTACCTGATTTTATCCGTACCTATGAGTTTACCGGTTCTAAAAGAGAATCCAGGGCCGCATTTTGTACAGCGGCTTTTCTTTTTAATGAATATATCTTTAAATATTATGTATTTAGTAAGTATCTGTATATGCTATGTATTTTAGCTGTAAATGCAATGTCTCAAAGATATTAGCTCCTGTAGTTATTCGGAAAAAGCTTATGACTGTATGTTATGTTACCTTTAGGAGGGCGCATGCGCACACTTTGTAATTTGCGACTCCAGTGCTTACCATATGGCAGATAAAATGACTTTTCTCTTGAATATATAAGCCATCTAATTCTTACGCTATATTGACAAGGGCGGTTTGGAGCTGTGAGTAGGCGTGGGATTTGTCACATATGGTTTAGGGGCCGACTATCTCTCCCTCAATGCCGTACCGGGAGGCAAGGTCGGTAGCAGAAAGCAGCGAAGGGCCAACTGCGTCCAAAAGCGATCGCACGGGCCGAAATCCCGGGATGACTCGTTTGGTACGACGCTCCAGCGCCGGTGTCTGGAGGTACTGCGTTTTTCTCTCTTGATCAAACATTCCATCAGCGCATGCGCAAATGTTCTGGCTCTTCGATACCTAGCCTACCAAACAAAATTAACATGCTGTTTTTTTTTGTTGTTGTTGCTTTTTTTTTGTACCAGCAATTGACATTTCAGTTGATTTTATAGGCATAAACGTAACGTAAGAACCGTGCGTGTCTGCTCTTGTCTCAGACAGAGGCGAGAACTACTGACTACAATACTACCCAGTACTACTGACTACAGTACTACCCAGGACCTACTGACACAATCTGGGCAAGTTTTGAAAGCTAAAACCTTCAATCGATGCGTTATTTTGCTGGTAGGACTGGGTAGCCCGACACTTATGAAAAAGACTATGAAATGAGAATCGGGAGTGTTCCCTTGTCATGGAATGGCAGAATTACCAAGAATTCTTTTTGGGCATGAGCGAGGCAACTTAAGAAGCACCAGACTGGCCCTCATCGAATGGCTCTATGCAATAAGCGCATTCAAAATGTCCTTGTATTACTTGATAAAAGTATGTGGGTCTTTTTTTGTTTTTTTTCTGCTTATATGAAAAATACGTTTTCTCTCCCGTTGCCTTCTTATGCATGATCTTCGCGGAAATTACATTCTGTTCCTCAATAAACCTGGAATAACCACATATGGTCTTAGTTCTCTTTTTTCTTACGTATCAGCTAAGTTGCGGAATGCGCTACCTGATTTTATCCGTACCTATGAGTTTACTGGTTTTAAAAGAGAATCCAGGGCCGCATTTTGTACAACGGCTTTTCTTTTTAATGAATATATCTTTAAATATTATGTATTTAGTAGGTATCTGTATATGCTATGTATTTTAGCTGTAAATGCAATGTCTCAAAGATATTAGCTCCTGTAGTTATTCGGAAAAAGCTTATGACTGTATGTTATGTTACCTTTAGGAGGGCGCATGCGCACACTTTGTAATTTGCGACTCCAGTGCTTACCATATGGCAGATAAAATGACTTTTCTCTTGAATATATAAGCCATCTAATTCTTACGCTATATTGACAAGGGCGGTTTGGAGCTGTGAGTAGGCGTGGGATTTGTCACATATGGTTTAGGGGCCGACATATCTCTCCCTCAATGCCGTACCGGGAGGCAAGGTCGGTAGCACAAAGCAGCGAAGGGCCAACTGCGTCCAAAAGCGATCGCACTGGCCGAAATCCCGGGATGACTCGTTTGGTACGACGCTCCAGCGCCGGTGTCTGGAGGTACTGCGTTTTTCTCTCTTGATCAAACATTCCATCAGCGCATGCGCAAATGTTCTGGCTCTTCGATACCTAGCCTACCAAAAAAATTTAACATGCTGTTTTTTTTGTTGTTGTTGCTTTTTTTTTTGTACCAGCAATTGACATTTCAGTTGATTGTAACGTAAGAACCGTGCGTGTCTGATCTTGTCTCAGACAGAGGCGAGACCTACTGACTACAATACTACCCAGTACTACTAACTACAATACTACCCAGGACCTACTGACACAATCTGGGCAAGTTTTGAAAGCTAAAACCTTCAATCGATGCGTTATTTTGCTGGTAGGACTGGGTGGCCCGACACTTATGAAAAAGACTATGAAATGAGAATCGGGAGTGTTCCCTTGTCATGGAATGGCAGAATTACCAAGAATTCTTTTTGGGCATGAGCGAGGCAACTTAAGAAGCACCAGACTGGCCCTCATCGAATGGCTCTATGCAATAAGCGCATTCAAAATGTCCTCGTATTACTTGATAAAAGTATGTGGGTCTTTTTTTGTTTTTTTTTCTGCTTATATGAAAAATACGTTTTCTCTCCCGTTGCCTTCTTATGCATGATCTTCGCGGAAATTACATTCTGTTCCTCAATAAACCTGGAATAACCACATATGGTCTTAGTTCTCTTTTTTCTTACGTATCAGCTAAGTTGCGGAATGCGCTACCTGATTTTATCCGTACCTATGAGTTTACCGGTTCTAAAAGAGAATCCAGGGCCGCATTTTGTACAGCGGCTTTTCTTTTTAATGAATATATCTTTAAATATTATGTATTTAGTAAGTATCTGTATATGCTATGTATTTTAGCTGTAAATGCAATGTCTCAAAGATATTAGCTCCTGTAGTTATTCGGAAAAAGCTTATGACTGTATGTTATGTTACCTTTAGGAGGGCGCATGCGCACACTTTGTAATTTGCGACTCCAGTGCTTACCATATGGCAGATAAAATGACTTTTCTCTTGAATATATAAGCCATCTAATTCTTACGCTATATTGACAAGGGCGGTTTGGAGCTGTGAGTAGGCGTGGGATTTGTCACATATGGTTTAGGGGCCGACATATCTCTCCCTCAATGCCGTACCGGGAGGCAAGGTCGGTAGCAGAAAGCAGCGAAGGGCCAACTGCGTCCAAAAGCGATCGCACGGGCCGAAATCCCGGGATGACTCGTTTGGTACGACGCTCCAGCGCCGGTGTCTGGAGGTACTGCGTTTTTCTCTCTTGATCAAACATTCCATCAGCGCATGCGCAAATGTTCTGGCTCTTCGATACCTAGCCTACCAAAAAAAATTAACATGCTGTTTTTTTTTGTTGTTGTTGCTTTTTTTTTGTACCAGCAATTGACATTTCAGTTGATTTTATAGGCATAAACGTAACGTAAGAACCGTGCGTGTCTGCTCTTGTCTCAGACAGAGGCGAGAACTACTGACTACAATACTACCCAGTACTACTGACTACAGTACTACCCAGGACCTACTGACACAATCTGGGCAAGTTTTGAAAGCTAAAACCTTCAATCGATGCGTTATTTTGCTGGTAGGACTGGGTGGCCCGACACTTATGAAAAAGACTATGAAATGAGAATCGGGAGTGTTCCCTTGTCATGGAATGGCAGAATTACCCAGAATTTTTTTTGGGCATGAGCGAGGCAACTTAAGAAGCACCAGACTGGCCCTCATCGAATGGCTCTATGCAATAAGCGCATTCAAAATGTCCTCGTATTACTTGATAAAAGTATGTGGGTCTTTTTTTGTTTTTTTTTCTTGTTATATGAAAAATACGTTTTCTCTCCCGTTGCCTTCTTATGCATGATCTTCGCGGAAATTACATTCTGTTCCTCAATAAACCTGGAATAACCACATATGGTCTTAGTTCTCTTTTTTCTTACGTATCAGCTAAGTTGCGGAATGCGCTACCTGATTTTATCCGTACCTATGAGTTTACTGGTTTTAAAAGAGAATCGAGGGCCGCATTTTGTACAGCGGCTTTTCTTTTTAATGAATATATCTTTAAATATTATGTATTTAGTAGGTATCTGTATATGCTATGTATTTTAGCTGTAAATGCAATGTCTCAAAGATATTAGCTCCTGTAGTCATTCGGAAAAAGCTTATGACTGTATGTTGTTACCTTTAGGAGGGCGCATGCGCACACTTTGTAATTTGCGACTCCAGTGCTTACCATATGGCAGATAAAATGACTTTTCTCTTGAATATATAAGCCATCTAATTCTTACGCTATATTGACAAGGGCGGTTTGGAGCTGTGAGTAGGCGTGGGATTTGTCACATATGGTTTAGGGGCCGACATATCTCTCCCTCAATGCCGTACCGGGAGGCAAGGTCGGTAGCAGAAAGCAGCGAAGGGCCAACTGCGTCCAAAAGCGATCGCACGGGCCGAAATCCCGGGATGACTCGTTTGGTACGACGCTCCAGCGCCGGTGTCTGGAGGTACTGCGTTTTTCTCTCTTGATCAAACATTCCATCAGCGCATGCGCAAATGTTCTGGCTCTTGGATACCTAGCCTACCAAAAAAAATTAACATGCTGTTTTTCTTTGTTGTTGTTGCTTTTTTTTTTGTACCAGCAATTGACATTTCTGTTGATTTTATAGGCATAAAAGTAACCTAAGAACCGTGCGTGTCTGATCTTGTCTCAGACAGAGGCGAGACCTACTGACTACAATACTACCCAGTACTACTGACTACAGTACTACCCAGGACCTACTGACACAATCTGGGCAAGTTTTGAAAGCTAAAACCTTCAATCGATGCGTTATTTTGCTGGTAGGACTGGGTAGCCCGACACTTATGAAAAAGACTATGAAATGAGAATCGGGAGTGTTCCCTTGTCATGGAATGGCAGAATTACCAAGAATTCTTTTTGGGCATGAGCGAGGCAACTTAAGAAGCACCAGACTGGCCCTCATCGAATGGCTCTATGCAATAAGCGCATTCAAAATGTCCTCGTATTACTTGATAAAACTATGTGGGTCTTTTTTTGTTTTTTTTCTGCTTATATGAAAAATACGTTTTCTCTCCCGTTGCCTTCTTATGCATGATCTTCGCGGAAATTACATTCTGTTCCCCAATAAACCTGGAATAACCACATATGGTCTTAGTTCTCTTTTTTCTTACGTATCAGCTAAGTTGCGGAATGCGCTACCTGATTTTATCCGTACCTATGAGTTTACTGGTTTTAAAAGAGAATCCAGGGCCGCATTTTGTACAGCGGCTTTTCTTTTTAATGAATATATCTTTAAATATTATGTATTTAGTAGGTATCTGTATATGCTATGTATTTTAGCTGTAAATGCAATGTCTCAAAGATATTAGCTCCTGTAGTCATTCGGAAAAAGCTTATGACTGTATGTTATGTTACCTTTAGGAGGGCGCATGCGCACACTTTGTAATTTGCGACTCCAGTGCTTACCATATGGCAGATAAAATGACTTTTCTCTTGAATATATAAGCCATCTAATTCTTACGCTATATTGACAAGGGCGGTTTGGAGCTGTGAGTAGGCGTGGGATTTGTCACATATGGTTTAGGGGCCAACATATCTCTCCCTCAATGCCGTACCGGGAGGCAAGGTCGGTAGCAGAAAGCAGCGAAGGGCCAACTGCGTCCAAAAGCGATCGCACGGGCCGAAATCCCGGGATGACTCGTTTGGTACGACGCTCCAGCGCCGGTGTCTGGAGGTACTGCGTTTTTCTCTCTTGATCAAACATTCCATCAGCGCATGCGCAAATGTTCTGGCTCTTCGATACCTAGCCTACCAAAAAAAATTAACATGCTGTTTTTTTTTGTTGTTGTTACTTTTTTTTTGTACCAGCAATTGACATTTCAGTTGATTTTATAGGCATAAACGTAACGTAAGAACCGTGCGTGTCTGATGTTGTCTCAGACAGAGGCGAGACCTACTGACTACAATACTACCCAGTACTACTGACTACAATACTACCCAGGACCTACTGACACAATCTGGGCAAGTTTTGAAAGCTAAAACCTTCAATCGATGCGTTATTTTGCTGGTAGGACTGGGTGGCCCGACACTTATGAAAAAGACTATGAAATGAGAATCGGGAGTGTTCCCTTGTCATGGAATGGCAGAATTACCCAGAATTTTTTTTGGGCATGAGCGAGGCAACTTAAGAAGCACCAGACTGGCCCTCATCGAATGGCTCTATGCAATAAGCGCATTCAAAATGTCCTCGTATTACTTGATAAAAGTATGTGGGTCTTTTTTTTTTTTTTTTTCTGCTTATATGAAAAATACGTTTTCTCTCCCGTTGCCTTCTTATGCATGATCTTCGCGGAAATTACATTCTGTTCCTCAATAAACCTGGAATAACCACATATGGTCTTAGTTCTCTTTTTTCTTACGTATCAGCTAAGTTGCGGAATGCGCTACCTGATTTTATCCGTACCTATGAGTTTACTGGTTTTAAAAGAGAATCCAGGGCCGCATTTTGTACAGCGGCTTTTCTTTTTAATGAATATATCTTTAAATATTATGTATTTAGTAGGTATCTGTATATGCTATGTATTTTAGCTGTAAATGCAATGTCTCAAAGATATTAGCTCCTATAGTCATTCGGAAAAAGCTTATGACTGTATGTTATGTTACCTTTAGGAGGGCGCATGCGCACACTTTGTAATTTGCGACTCCAGTGCTTACCATATGGCAGATAAAATGACTTTTCTCTTGAATATATAAGCCATCTAATTCTTACGCTATATTGACAAGGGCGGTTTGGAGCTGTGAGTAGGCGTGGGATTTGTCACATATGGTTTAGGGGCCGACATATCTCTCCCTCAATGCCGTACCGGGAGGCAAGGTCGGTAGCAGAAAGCAGCGAAGGGCCAACTGCGTCCAAAAGCGATCGCACGGGCCGAAATCCCGGGATGACTCGTTTGGTACGACGCTCCAGCGCCGGTGTCTGGAGGTACTGCGTTTTTCTCTCTTGATCAAACATTCCATCAGCGCATGCGCAAATGTTCTGGCTCTTCGATACCTAGCCTACCAAAAAAAATTAACATGCTGTTTTTTTTTGTTGTTGTTGCTTTTTTTTTCTACCAGCAATTGACATTTCAGTTGATTTTATAGGCATAAACGTAACGTAAGAACCGTGCGTGTCTGATCTTGTCTCAGACAGAGGCGAGACCTACTGACTACAATACTACCCAGTACTACTGACTACAATACTACCCAGGACCTACTGACACAATCTGGGCAAGTTTTGAAAGCTAAAACCTTCAATCGATGCGTTATTTTGCTGGTAGGACTGGGTGGCCCGACACTTATGAAAAAGACTATGAAATGAGAATCGGGAGTGTTCCCTTGTCATGGAATGGCAGAATTACCCAGAATTTTTTTTGGGCATGAGCGAGGCAACTTAAGAAGCACCAGACTGGCCCTCATCGAATGGCTCTATGCAATAAGCGCATTCAAAATGTCCTCGTATTACTTGATAAAAGTATGTGGGTCTTTTTTTGTTTTTTTTTCTTGTTATATGAAAAATACGTTTTCTCTCCCGTTGCCTTCTTATGCATGATCTTCGCGGAAATTACATTCTGTTCCTCAATAAACCTGGAATAACCACATATGGTCTTAGTTCTCTTTTTTCTTACGTATCAGCTAAGTTGCGGAATGCGCTACCTGATTTTATCCGTACCTATGAGTTTACTGGTTTTAAAAGAGAATCGAGGGCCGCATTTTGTACAGCGGCTTTTCTTTTTAATGAATATATCTTTAAATATTATGTATTTAGTAGGTATCTGTATATGCTATGTATTTTAGCTGTAAATGCAATGTCTCAAAGATATTAGCTCCTATAGTCATTCGGAAAAAGCTTATGACTGTATGTTATGTTACCTTTAGGAGGGCGCATGCGCACACTTTGTAATTTGCGACTCCAGTGCTTACCATATGGCAGATAAAATGACTTTTCTCTTGAATATATAAGCCATCTAATTCTTACGCTATATTGACAAGGGCGGTTTGGAGCTGTGAGTAGGCGTGGGATTTGTCACATATGGTTTAGGGGCCGACATATCTCTCCCTCAATGCCGTACCGGGAGGCAAGGTCGGTAGCAGAAAGCAGCGAAGGGCCAACTGCGTCCAAAAGCGATCGCACGGGCCGAAATCCCGGGATGACTCGTTTGGTACGACGCTCCAGCGCCGGTGTCTGGAGGTACTGCGTTTTTCTCTCTTGATCAAACATTCCATCAGCGCATGCGCAAATGTTCTGGCTCTTCGATACCTAGCCTACCAAAAAAAATTAACATGCTGTTTGTTTTTTGTTGTTGTTGCTTTTTTTTTGTACCAGCAATTGACATTTCAGTTGATTTTATAGGCATAAACGTAACGTAAGAACCGTGCGTGTCTGATCTTGGTCAGACAGAGGCGAGACCTACTGACTACAATACTACCCAGTACTACTGACTACAATACTACCCAGGACCTACTGACACAATCTGGGCAAGTTTTGAAAGCTAAAACCTTCAATCGATGCGTTATTTTGCTGGTAGGACTGGGTGGCCCGACACTTATGAAAAAGACTATGAAATGAGAATCGGGAGTGTTCCCTTGTCATGGAATGGCAAAATTACCCAGAATTTTTTTTGGGCATGAGCGAGGCAACTTAAGAAGCACCAGACTGGCCCTCATCGAATGGCTCTATGCAATAAGCGCATTCAAAATGTCCTCGTATTACTTGATAAAAGTATGTGGGTCTTTTTTTGTTTTTTTTTCTGCTTATATGAAAAATACGTTTTCTCTCCCGTTGCCTTCTTATGCATGATCTTCGCGGAAATTACATTCTGTTCCTCAATAAACCTGGAATAACCACATATGGTCTTAGTTCTCTTTTTTCTTACGTATCAGCTAAGTTGCGGAATGCGCTACCTGATTTTATCCGTACCTATGAGTTTACTGGTTTTAAAAGAGAATCCAGGGCCGCATTTTGTACAGCGGCTTTTCTTTTTAATGAATATATCTTTAAATATTATGTATTTAGTAGGTATCTGTATATGCTATGTATTTTAGCTGTAAATGCAATGTCTCAAAGATATTAGCTCCTATAGTCATTCGGAAAAAGCTTATGACTGTATGTTATGTTACCTTTAGGAGGGCGCATGCGCACACTTTGTAATTTGCGACTCCAGTGCTTACCATATGGCAGATAAAATGACTTTTCTCTTGAATATATAAGCCATCTAATTCTTATGCTATATTGACAAGGGCGGTTTGGAGCTGTGAGTAGGCGTGGGATTTGTCACATATGGTTTAGGGGCCGACATATCTCTCCCTCAATGCCGTACCGGGAGGCAAGGTCGGTAGCAGAAAGCAGCGAAGGGCCAACTGCGTCCAAAAGCGATCGCACGGGCCGAAATCCCGGGATGACTCGTTTGGTACGACGCTCCAGCGCCGGTGTCTGGAGGTACTGCGTTTTTCTCTCTTGATCAAACATTCCATCAGCGCATGCGCAAATGTTCTGGCTCTTGGATACCTAGCCTACCAAAAAAAATTAACATGCTGTTTTTTTTTGTTGTTGTTACTTTTTTTTTGTACCAGCAATTGACATTTCAGTTGATTTTATAGGCATAAACGTAACGTAAGAACCGTGCGTGTCTGATGTTGTCTCAGACAGAGGCGAGACCTACTGACTACAATACTACCCAGTACTACTGACTACAATACTACCCAGGACCTACTGACACAATCTGGGCAAGTTTTGAAAGCTAAAACCTTCAATCGATGCGTTATTTTGCTGGTAGGACTGGGTGGCCCGACACTTATGAAAAAGACTATGAAATGAGAATCGGGAGTGTTCCCTTGTCATGGAATGGCAGAATTACCCAGAATTTTTTTTGGGCATGAGCGAGGCAACTTAAGAAGCACCAGACTGGCCCTCATCGAATGGCTCTATGCAATAAGCGCATTCAAAATGTCCTCGTATTACTTGATAAAAGTATGTGGGTCTTTTTTTGTTTTTTTTTCTGCTTATATGAAAAATACGTTTTCTCTCCCGTTGCCTTCTTATGCATGATCTTCGCGGAAATTACATTCTGTTCCTCAATAAACCTGGAATAACCACATATGGTCTTAGTTCTCTTTTTTCTTACGTATCAGCTAAGTTGCGGAATGCGCTACCTGATTTTATCCGTACCTATGAGTTTACTGGTTTTAAAAGAGAATCGAGGGCCGCATTTTGTACAGCGGCTTTTCTTTTTAATGAATATATCTTTAAATATTATGTATTTAGTAGGTATCTGTATATGCTATGTATTTTAGCTGTAAATGCAATGTCTCAAAGATATTAGCTCCTGTAGTCATTCGGAAAAAGCTTATGACTGTATGTTGTTACCTTTAGGAGGGCGCATGCGCACACTTTGTAATTTGCGACTCCAGTGCTTACCATATGGCAGATAAAATGACTTTTCTCTTGAATATATAAGCCATCTAATTCTTACGCTATATTGACAAGGGCGGTTTGGAGCTGTGAGTAGGCGTGGGATTTGTCACATATGGTTTAGGGGCCGACATATCTCTCCCTCAATGCCGTACCGGGAGGCAAGGTCGGTAGCAGAAAGCAGCGAAGGGCCAACTGCGTCCAAAAGCGATCGCACGGGCCGAAATCCCGGGATGACTCGTTTGGTACGACGCTCCAGCGCCGGTGTCTGGAGGTACTGCGCTTTTCTCTCTTGATCAAACATTCCATCAGCGCATGCGCAAATGTTCTGGCTCTTGGATACCTAGCCTACCAAAAAAAATTAACATGCTGTTTTTCTTTGTTGTTGTTGCTTTTTTTTTTGTACCAGCAATTGACATTTCTGTTGATTTTATAGGCATAAAAGTAACCTAAGAACCGTGCGTGTCTGATCTTGTCTCAGACAGAGGCGAGACCTACTGACTACAATACTACCCAGTACTACTGACTACAGTACTACCCAGGACCTACTGACACAATCTGGGCAAGTTTTGAAAGCTAAAACCTTCAATCGATGCGTTATTTTGCTGGTAGGACTGGGTAGCCCGACACTTATGAAAAAGACTATGAAATGAGAATCGGGAGTGTTCCCTTGTCATGGAATGGCAGAATTACCAAGAATTCTTTTTGGGCATGAGCGAGGCAACTTAAGAAGCACCAGACTGGCCCTCATCGAATGGCTCTATGCAATAAGCGCATTCAAAATGTCCTCGTATTACTTGATAAAACTATGTGGGTCTTTTTTTGTTTTTTTTCTGCTTATATGAAAAATACGTTTTCTCTCCCGTTGCCTTCTTATGCATGATCTTCGCGGAAATTACATTCTGTTCCCCAATAAACCTGGAATAACCACATATGGTCTTAGTTCTCTTTTTTCTTACGTATCAGCTAAGTTGCGGAATGCGCTACCTGATTTTATCCGTACCTATGAGTTTACTGGTTTTAAAAGAGAATCCAGGGCCGCATTTTGTACAGCGGCTTTTCTTTTTAATGAATATATCTTTAAATATTATGTATTTAGTAGGTATCTGTATATGCTATGTATTTTAGCTGTAAATGCAATGTCTCAAAGATATTAGCTCCTGTAGTCATTCGGAAAAAGCTTATGACTGTATGTTATGTTACCTTTAGGAGGGCGCATGCGCACACTTTGTAATTTGCGACTCCAGTGCTTACCATATGGCAGATAAAATGACTTTTCTCTTGAATATATAAGCCATCTAATTCTTACGCTATATTGACAAGGGCGGTTTGGAGCTGTGAGTAGGCGTGGGATTTGTCACATATGGTTTAGGGGCCGACATATCTCTCCCTCAATGCCGTACCGGGAGGCAAGGTCGGTAGCAGAAAGCAGCGAAGGGCCAACTGCGTCCAAAAGCGATCGCACGGGCCGAAATCCCGGGATGACTCGTTTGGTACGACGCTCCAGCGCCGGTGTCTGGAGGTACTGCGTTTTTCTCTCTTGATCAAACATTCCATCAGCGCATGCGCAAATGTTCTGGCTCTTCGATACCTAGCCTACCAAAAAAAATTAACATGCTGTTTTTTTTTGTTGTTGTTGCTTTTTTTTTCTACCAGCAATTGACATTTCAGTTGATTTTATAGGCATAAACGTAACGTAAGAACCGTGCGTGTCTGATCTTGTCTCAGACAGAGGCGAGACCTACTGACTACAATACTACCCAGTACTACTGACTACAATACTACCCAGGACCTACTGACACAATCTGGGCAAGTTTTGAAAGCTAAAACCTTCAATCGATGCGTTATTTTGCTGGTAGGACTGGGTGGCCCGACACTTATGAAAAAGACTATGAAATGAGAATCGGGAGTGTTCCCTTGTCATGGAATGGCAGAATTACCCAGAATTTTTTTTGGGCATGAGCGAGGCAACTTAAGAAGCACCAGACTGGCCCTCATCGAATGGCTCTATGCAATAAGCGCATTCAAAATGTCCTCGTATTACTTGATAAAAGTATGTGGGTCTTTTTTTGTTTTTTTTTCTTGTTATATGAAAAATACGTTTTCTCTCCCGTTGCCTTCTTATGCATGATCTTCGCGGAAATTACATTCTGTTCCTCAATAAACCTGGAATAACCACATATGGTCTTAGTTCTCTTTTTTCTTACGTATCAGCTAAGTTGCGGAATGCGCTACCTGATTTTATCCGTACCTATGAGTTTACTGGTTTTAAAAGAGAATCGAGGGCCGCATTTTGTACAGCGGCTTTTCTTTTTAATGAATATATCTTTAAATATTATGTATTTAGTAGGTATCTGTATATGCTATGTATTTTAGCTGTAAATGCAATGTCTCAAAGATATTAGCTCCTATAGTCATTCGGAAAAAGCTTATGACTGTATGTTATGTTACCTTTAGGAGGGCGCATGCGCACACTTTGTAATTTGCGACTCCAGTGCTTACCATATGGCAGATAAAATGACTTTTCTCTTGAATATATAAGCCATCTAATTCTTACGCTATATTGACAAGGGCGGTTTGGAGCTGTGAGTAGGCGTGGGATTTGTCACATATGGTTTAGGGGCCGACATATCTCTCCCTCAATGCCGTACCGGGAGGCAAGGTCGGTAGCAGAAAGCAGCGAAGGGCCAACTGCGTCCAAAAGCGATCGCACGGGCCGAAATCCCGGGATGACTCGTTTGGTACGACGCTCCAGCGCCGGTGTCTGGAGGTACTGCGTTTTTCTCTCTTGATCAAACATTCCATCAGCGCATGCGCAAATGTTCTGGCTCTTGGATACCTAGCCTACCAAAAAAAATTAACATGCTGTTTTTCTTTGTTGTTGTTGCTTTTTTTTTTGTACCAGCAATTGACATTTCTGTTGATTTTATAGGCATAAAAGTAACCTAAGAACCGTGCGTGTCTGATCTTGTCTCAGACAGAGGCGAGACCTACTGACTACAATACTACCCAGTACTACTGACTACAGTACTACCCAGGACCTACTGACACAATCTGGGCAAGTTTTGAAAGCTAAAACCTTCAATCGATGCGTTATTTTGCTGGTAGGACTGGGTAGCCCGACACTTATGAAAAAGACTATGAAATGAGAATCGGGAGTGTTCCCTTGTCATGGAATGGCAGAATTACCAAGAATTCTTTTTGGGCATGAGCGAGGCAACTTAAGAAGCACCAGACTGGCCCTCATCGAATGGCTCTATGCAATAAGCGCATTCAAAATGTCCTCGTATTACTTGATAAAACTATGTGGGTCTTTTTTTGTTTTTTTTCTGCTTATATGAAAAATACGTTTTCTCTCCCGTTGCCTTCTTATGCATGATCTTCGCGGAAATTACATTCTGTTCCCCAATAAACCTGGAATAACCACATATGGTCTTAGTTCTCTTTTTTCTTACGTATCAGCTAAGTTGCGGAATGCGCTACCTGATTTTATCCGTACCTATGAGTTTACTGGTTTTAAAAGAGAATCCAGGGCCGCATTTTGTACAGCGGCTTTTCTTTTTAATGAATATATCTTTAAATATTATGTATTTAGTAGGTATCTGTATATGCTATGTATTTTAGCTGTAAATGCAATGTCTCAAAGATATTAGCTCCTGTAGTCATTCGGAAAAAGCTTATGACTGTATGTTATGTTACCTTTAGGAGGGCGCATGCGCACACTTTGTAATTTGCGACTCCAGTGCTTACCATATGGCAGATAAAATGACTTTTCTCTTGAATATATAAGCCATCTAATTCTTACGCTATATTGACAAGGGCGGTTTGGAGCTGTGAGTAGGCGTGGGATTTGTCACATATGGTTTAGGGGCCGACATATCTCTCCCTCAATGCCGTACCGGGAGGCAAGGTCGGTAGCAGAAAGCAGCGAAGGGCCAACTGCGTCCAAAAGCGATCGCACGGGCCGAAATCCCGGGATGACTCGTTTGGTACGACGCTCCAGCGCCGGTGTCTGGAGGTACTGCGTTTTTCTCTCTTGATCAAACATTCCATCAGCGCATGCGCAAATGTTCTGGCTCTTCGATACCTAGCCTACCAAAAAAAATTAACATGCTGTTTTTTTTTGTTGTTGTTGCTTTTTTTTTCTACCAGCAATTGACATTTCAGTTGATTTTATAGGCATAAACGTAACGTAAGAACCGTGCGTGTCTGATCTTGTCTCAGACAGAGGCGAGACCTACTGACTACAATACTACCCAGTACTACTGACTACAATACTACCCAGGACCTACTGACACAATCTGGGCAAGTTTTGAAAGCTAAAACCTTCAATCGATGCGTTATTTTGCTGGTAGGACTGGGTGGCCCGACACTTATGAAAAAGACTATGAAATGAGAATCGGGAGTGTTCCCTTGTCATGGAATGGCAGAATTACCCAGAATTTTTTTTGGGCATGAGCGAGGCAACTTAAGAAGCACCAGACTGGCCCTCATCGAATGGCTCTATGCAATAAGCGCATTCAAAATGTCCTCGTATTACTTGATAAAAGTATGTGGGTCTTTTTTTGTTTTTTTTTCTTGTTATATGAAAAATACGTTTTCTCTCCCGTTGCCTTCTTATGCATGATCTTCGCGGAAATTACATTCTGTTCCTCAATAAACCTGGAATAACCACATATGGTCTTAGTTCTCTTTTTTCTTACGTATCAGCTAAGTTGCGGAATGCGCTACCTGATTTTATCCGTACCTATGAGTTTACTGGTTTTAAAAGAGAATCGAGGGCCGCATTTTGTACAGCGGCTTTTCTTTTTAATGAATATATCTTTAAATATTATGTATTTAGTAGGTATCTGTATATGCTATGTATTTTAGCTGTAAATGCAATGTCTCAAAGATATTAGCTCCTATAGTCATTCGGAAAAAGCTTATGACTGTATGTTATGTTACCTTTAGGAGGGCGCATGCGCACACTTTGTAATTTGCGACTCCAGTGCTTACCATATGGCAGATAAAATGACTTTTCTCTTGAATATATAAGCCATCTAATTCTTACGCTATATTGACAAGGGCGGTTTGGAGCTGTGAGTAGGCGTGGGATTTGTCACATATGGTTTAGGGGCCGACATATCTCTCCCTCAATGCCGTACCGGGAGGCAAGGTCGGTAGCAGAAAGCAGCGAAGGGCCAACTGCGTCCAAAAGCGATCGCACGGGCCGAAATCCCGGGATGACTCGTTTGGTACGACGCTCCAGCGCCGGTGTCTGGAGGTACTGCGTTTTTCTCTCTTGATCAAACATTCCATCAGCGCATGCGCAAATGTTCTGGCTCTTCGATACCTAGCCTACCAAAAAAAATTAACATGCTGTTTGTTTTTTGTTGTTGTTGCTTTTTTTTTGTACCAGCAATTGACATTTCAGTTGATTTTATAGGCATAAACGTAACGTAAGAACCGTGCGTGTCTGATCTTGTCTCAGACAGAGGCGAGACCTACTGACTACAATACTACCCAGTACTACTGACTACAATACTACCCAGGACCTACTGACACAATCTGGGCAAGTTTTGAAAGCTAAAACCTTCAATCGATGCGTTATTTTGCTGGTAGGACTGGGTGGCCCGACACTTATGAAAAAGACTATGAAATGAGAATCGGGAGTGTTCCCTTGTCATGGAATGGCAGAATTACCCAGAATTTTTTTTGGGCATGAGCGAGGCAACTTAAGAAGCACCAGACTGGCCCTCATCGAATGGCTCTATGCAATAAGCGCATTCAAAATGTCCTCGTATTACTTGATAAAAGTATGTGGGTCTTTTTTTGTTTTTTTTTCTGCTTATATGAAAAATACGTTTTCTCTCCCGTTGCCTTCTTATGCATGATCTTCGCGGAAATTACATTCTGTTCCTCAATAAACCTGGAATAACCACATATGGTCTTAGTTCTCTTTTTTCTTACGTATCAGCTAAGTTGCGGAATGCGCTACCTGATTTTATCCGTACCTATGAGTTTACTGGTTTTAAAAGAGAATCCAGGGCCGCATTTTGTACAGCGGCTTTTCTTTTTAATGAATATATCTTTAAATATTATGTATTTACTAGGTATGTGTATATGCTATGTATTTTAGCTGTAAATGCAATGTCTCAAAGATGTTAGCTCCTGTAGTTATTCGGAAAAAGCTTATGACTGTATGTTATGTTACCTTTAGGAGGGCGCATGCGCACACTTTGTAATTTGCGACTCCAGTGCTTACCATATGGCAGATAAAATGACTTTTCTCTTGAATATATAAGCCATCTAATTCTTACGCTATATTGACAAGGGCGGTTTGGAGCTGTGAGTAGGCGTGGGATTTGTCACATATGGTTTAGGGGCCGACATATCTCTCCCTCAATGCCGTACCGGGAGGCAAGGTCGGTAGCACAAAGCAGCGAAGGGCCAACTGCGTCCAAAAGCGATCGCACTGGCCGAAATCCCGGGATGACTCGTTTGGTACGACGCTCCAGCGCCGGTGTCTGGAGGTACTGCGTTTTTCTCTCTTGATCAAACATTCCATCAGCGCATGCGCAAATGTTCTGGCTCTTCGATACCTAGCCTACCAAAAAAATTTAACATGCTGTTTTTTTTGTTGTTGTTGCTTTTTTTTTTGTACCAGCAATTGACATTTCAGTTGATTGTAACGTAAGAACCGTGCGTGTCTGATCTTGTCTCAGACAGAGGCGAGACCTACTGACTACAATACTACCCAGTACTACTAACTACAATACTACCCAGGACCTACTGACACAATCTGGGCAAGTTTTGAAAGCTAAAACCTTCAATCGATGCGTTATTTTGCTGGTAGGACTGGGTAGCCCGACACTTATGAAAAAGACTATGAAATGAGAATCGGGAGTGTTCCCTTGTCATGGAATGGCAGAATTACCCAGAATTCTTTTTGGGCATGAGCGAGGCAACTTAAGAAGCACCAGACTGGCCCTCATCGAATGGCTCTATGCAATAAGCGCATTCAAAATGTCCTCGTATTACTTGATAAAACTATGTGGGTCTTTTTTTGTTTTTTTTTCTGCTTATATGAAAAATACGTTTTCTCTCCCGTTGCCTTCTTATGCATGATCTTCGCGGAAATTACATTCTGTTCCTCAATAAACCTGGAATAACCACATATGGTCTTAGTTCTCTTTTTTCTTACGTATCAGCTAAGTTGCGGAATGCGCTACCTGATTTTATCCGTACCTATGAGTTTACTGGTTTTAAAAGAGAATCGAGGGCCGCATTTTGTACAGCGGCTTTTCTTTTTAATGAATATATCTTTAAATATTATGTATTTAGTAGGTATCTGTATATGCTATGTATTTTAGCTGTAAATGCAATGTCTCAAAGATATTAGCTCCTGTAGTCATTCGGAAAAAGCTTATGACTGTATGTTGTTACCTTTAGGAGGGCGCATGCGCACACTTTGTAATTTGCGACTCCAGTGCTTACCATATGGCAGATAAAATGACTTTTCTCTTGAATATATAAGCCATCTAATTCTTACGCTATATTGACAAGGGCGGTTTGGAGCTGTGAGTAGGCGTGGGATTTGTCACATATGGTTTAGGGGCCAACATATCTCTCCCTCAATGCCGTACCGGGAGGCAAGGTCGGTAGCAGAAAGCAGCGAAGGGCCAACTGCGTCCAAAAGCGATCGCACGGGCCGAAATCCCGGGATGACTCGTTTGGTACGACGCTCCAGCGCCGGTGTCTGGAGGTACTGCGTTTTTCTCTCTTGATCAAACATTCCATCAGCGCATGCGCAAATGTTCTGGCTCTTGGATACCTAGCCTACCAAAAAAAATTAACATGCTGTTTTTCTTTGTTGTTGTTGCTTTTTTTTTTGTACCAGCAATTGACATTTCTGTTGATTTTATAGGCATAAAAGTAACCTAAGAACCGTGCGTGTCTGATCTTGTCTCAGACAGAGGCGAGACCTACTGACTACAATACTACCCAGTACTACTGACTACAGTACTACCCAGGACCTACTGACACAATCTGGGCAAGTTTTGAAAGCTAAAACCTTCAATCGATGCGTTATTTTGCTGGTAGGACTGGGTAGCCCGACACTTATGAAAAAGACTATGAAATGAGAATCGGGAGTGTTCCCTTGTCATGGAATGGCAGAATTACCAAGAATTCTTTTTGGGCATGAGCGAGGCAACTTAAGAAGCACCAGACTGGCCCTCATCGAATGGCTCTATGCAATAAGCGCATTCAAAATGTCCTCGTATTACTTGATAAAACTATGTGGGTCTTTTTTTGTTTTTTTTCTGCTTATATGAAAAATACGTTTTCTCTCCCGTTGCCTTCTTATGCATGATCTTCGCGGAAATTACATTCTGTTCCCCAATAAACCTGGAATAACCACATATGGTCTTAGTTCTCTTTTTTCTTACGTATCAGCTAAGTTGCGGAATGCGCTACCTGATTTTATCCGTACCTATGAGTTTACTGGTTTTAAAAGAGAATCCAGGGCCGCATTTTGTACAGCGGCTTTTCTTTTTAATGAATATATCTTTAAATATTATGTATTTAGTAGGTATCTGTATATGCTATGTATTTTAGCTGTAAATGCAATGTCTCAAAGATATTAGCTCCTGTAGTCATTCGGAAAAAGCTTATGACTGTATGTTATGTTACCTTTAGGAGGGCGCATGCGCACACTTTGTAATTTGCGACTCCAGTGCTTACCATATGGCAGATAAAATGACTTTTCTCTTGAATATATAAGCCATCTAATTCTTACGCTATATTGACAAGGGCGGTTTGGAGCTGTGAGTAGGCGTGGGATTTGTCACATATGGTTTAGGGGCCAACATATCTCTCCCTCAATGCCGTACCGGGAGGCAAGGTCGGTAGCAGAAAGCAGCGAAGGGCCAACTGCGTCCAAAAGCGATCGCACGGGCCGAAATCCCGGGATGACTCGTTTGGTACGACGCTCCAGCGCCGGTGTCTGGAGGTACTGCGTTTTTCTCTCTTGATCAAACATTCCATCAGCGCATGCGCAAATGTTCTGGCTCTTCGATACCTAGCCTACCAAAAAAAATTAACATGCTGTTTTTTTTTGTTGTTGTTGCTTTTTTTTTGTACCAGCAATTGACATTTCAGTTGATTTTATAGGCATAAACGTAACGTAAGAACCGTGCGTGTCTGATCTTGTCTCAGACAGAGGCGAGACCTACTGACTACAATACTACCCAGGACCTACTGACACAATCTGGGCAAGTTTTGAAAGCTAAAACCTTCAATCGATGCGTTATTTTGCTGGTAGGACTGGGTAGCCCGACACTTATGAAAAAGACTATGAAATGAGAATCGGGAGTGTTCCCTTGTCTTGGAATGGCAGAATTACCCAGAATTCTTTTTGGGCATGAGCGAGGCAACTTAAGAAGCACCAGACTGGCCCTCATCGAATGGCTCTATGCAATAAGCGCATTCAAAATGTCCTCGTATTACTTGATAAAAGTATGTGGGTCTTTTTTTGTTTTTTTTTCTGCTTATATGAAAAATACGTTTTCTCTCCCGTTGCCTTCTTATGCATGATCTTCGCGGAAATTACATTCTGTTCCTCAATAAACCTGGAATAACCACATATGGTCTTAGTTCTCTTTTTTCTTACGTATCAGCTAAGTTGCGGAATGCGCTACCTGATTTTATCCGTACCTATGAGTTTACTGGTTTTAAAAGAGAATCGAGGGCCGCATTTTGTACAGCGGCTTTTCTTTTTAATGAATATATCTTTAAATATTATGTATTTAGTAGGTATCTGTATATGCTATGTATTTTAGCTGTAAATGCAATGTCTCAAAGATATTAGCTCCTGTAGTCATTCGGAAAAAGCTTATGACTGTATGTTGTTACCTTTAGGAGGGCGCATGCGCACACTTTGTAATTTGCGACTCCAGTGCTTACCATATGGCAGATAAAATGACTTTTCTCTTGAATATATAAGCCATCTAATTCTTACGCTATATTGACAAGGGCGGTTTGGAGCTGTGAGTAGGCGTGGGATTTGTCACATATGGTTTAGGGGCCGACATATCTCTCCCTCAATGCCGTACCGGGAGGCAAGGTCGGTAGCAGAAAGCAGCGAAGGGCCAACTGCGTCCAAAAGCGATCGCACGGGCCGAAATCCCGGGATGACTCGTTTGGTACGACGCTCCAGCGCCGGTGTCTGGAGGTACTGCGTTTTTCTCTCTTGATCAAACATTCCATCAGCGCATGCGCAAATGTTCTGGCTCTTGGATACCTAGCCTACCAAAAAAAATTAACATGCTGTTTTTCTTTGTTGTTGTTGCTTTTTTTTTTGTACCAGCAATTGACATTTCTGTTGATTTTATAGGCATAAAAGTAACCTAAGAACCGTGCGTGTCTGATCTTGTCTCAGACAGAGGCGAGACCTACTGACTACAATACTACCCAGTACTACTGACTACAGTACTACCCAGGACCTACTGACACAATATGGGCAAGTTTTGAAAGCTAAAACCTTCAATCGATGCGTTATTTTGCTGGTAGGACTGGGTAGCCCGACACTTATGAAAAAGACTATGAAATGAGAATCGGGAGTGTTCCCTTGTCATGGAATGGCAGAATTACCAAGAATTCTTTTTGGGCATGAGCGAGGCAACTTAAGAAGCACCAGACTGGCCCTCATCGAATGGCTCTATGCAATAAGCGCATTCAAAATGTCCTCGTATTACTTGATAAAACTATGTGGGTCTTTTTTTGTTTTTTTTCTGCTTATATGAAAAATACGTTTTCTCTCCCGTTGCCTTCTTATGCATGATCTTCGCGGAAATTACATTCTGTTCCCCAATAAACCTGGAATAACCACATATGGTCTTAGTTCTCTTTTTTCTTACGTATCAGCTAAGTTGCGGAATGCGCTACCTGATTTTATCCGTACCTATGAGTTTACTGGTTTTAAAAGAGAATCCAGGGCCGCATTTTGTACAGCGGCTTTTCTTTTTAATGAATATATCTTTAAATATTATGTATTTAGTAGGTATCTGTATATGCTATGTATTTTAGCTGTAAATGCAATGTCTCAAAGATATTAGCTCCTGTAGTCATTCGGAAAAAGCTTATGACTGTATGTTATGTTACCTTTAGGAGGGCGCATGCGCACACTTTGTAATTTGCGACTCCAGTGCTTACCATATGGCAGATAAAATGACTTTTCTCTTGAATATATAAGCCATCTAATTCTTGCGCTATATTGACAAGGGCGGTTTGGAGCTGTGAGTAGGCGTGGGATTTGTCACATATGGTTTAGGGGCCGACATATCTCTCCCTCAATGCCGTACCGGGAGGCAAGGTCGGTAGCAGAAAGCAGCGAAGGGCCAACTGCGTCCAAAAGCGATCGCACGGGCCGAAATCCCGGGATGACTCGTTTGGTACGACGCTCCAGCGCCGGTGTCTGGAGGTACTGCGTTTTTCTCTCTTGATCAAACATTCCATCAGCGCATGCGCAAATGTTCTGGCTCTTCGATACCTAGCCTACCAAAAAAAATTAACATGCTGTTTGTTTTTTGTTGTTGTTGCTTTTTTTTTGTACCAGCAATTGACATTTCAGTTGATTTTATAGGCATAAACGTAACGTAAGAACCGTGCGTGTCTGATCTTGTCTCAGACAGAGGCGAGACCTACTGACTACAATACTACCCAGTACTACTGACTACAATACTACCCAGGACCTACTGACACAATCTGGGCAAGTTTTGAAAGCTAAAACCTTCAATCGATGCGTTATTTTGCTGGTAGGACTTGGTGGCCCGACACTTATGAAAAAGACTATGAAATGAGAATCGGGAGTGTTCCCTTGTCATGGAATGGCAGAATTACCCAGAATTTTTTTTGGGCATGAGCGAGGCAACTTAAGAAGCACCAGACTGGCCCTCATCGAATGGCTCTATGCAATAAGCGCATTCAAAATGTCCTCGTATTACTTGATAAAAGTATGTGGGTCTTTTTTTGTTTTTTTTTCTGCTTATATGAAAAATACGTTTTCTCTCCCGTTGCCTTCTTATGCATGATCTTCGCGGAAATTACATTCTGTTCCTCAATAAACCTGGAATAACCACATATGGTCTTAGTTCTCTTTTTTCTTACGTATCAGCTAAGTTGCGGAATGCGCTACCTGATTTTATCCGTACCTATGAGTTTACTGGTTTTAAAAGAGAATCCAGGGCCGCATTTTGTACAGCGGCTTTTCTTTTTAATGAATATATCTTTAAATATTATGTATTTAGTAGGTATCTGTATATGCTATGTATTTTAGCTGTAAATGCAATGTCTCAAAGATATTAGCTCCTATAGTCATTCGGAAAAAGCTTATGACTGTATGTTATGTTACCTTTAGGAGGGCGCATGCGCACACTTTGTAATTTGCGACTCCAGTGCTTACCATATGGCAGATAAAATGACTTTTCTCTTGAATATATAAGCCATCTAATTCTTATGCTATATTGACAAGGGCGGTTTGGAGCTGTGAGTAGGCGTGGGATTTGTCACATATGGTTTAGGGGCCGACATATCTCTCCCTCAATGCCGTACCGGGAGGCAAGGTCGGTAGCAGAAAGCAGCGAAGGGCCAACTGCGTCCAAAAGCGATCGCACGGGCCGAAATCCCGGGATGACTCGTTTGGTACGACGCTCCAGCGCCGGTGTCTGGAGGTACTGCGTTTTTCTCTCTTGATCAAACATTCCATCAGCGCATGCGCAAATGTTCTGGCTCTTGGATACCTAGCCTACCAAAAAAAATTAACATGCTGTTTTTTTTTGTTGTTGTTACTTTTTTTTTGTACCAGCAATTGACATTTCAGTTGATTTTATAGGCATAAACGTAACGTAAGAACCGTGCGTGTCTGATGTTGTCTCAGACAGAGGCGAGACCTACTGACTACAATACTACCCAGTACTACTGACTACAATACTACCCAGGACCTACTGACACAATCTGGGCAAGTTTTGAAAGCTAAAACCTTCAATCGATGCGTTATTTTGCTGGTAGGACTGGGTGGCCCGACACTTATGAAAAAGACTATGAAATGAGAATCGGGAGTGTTCCCTTGTCATGGAATGGCAGAATTACCCAGAATTTTTTTTGGGCATGAGCGAGGCAACTTAAGAAGCACCAGACTGGCCCTCATCGAATGGCTCTATGCAATAAGCGCATTCAAAATGTCCTCGTATTACTTGATAAAAGTATGTGGGTCTTTTTTTGTTTTTTTTTCTTGTTATATGAAAAATACGTTTTCTCTCCCGTTGCCTTCTTATGCATGATCTTCGCGGAAATTACATTCTGTTCCTCAATAAACCTGGAATAACCACATATGGTCTTAGTTCTCTTTTTTCTTACGTATCAGCTAAGTTGCGGAATGCGCTACCTGATTTTATCCGTACCTATGAGTTTACTGGTTTTAAAAGAGAATCCAGGGCCGCATTTTGTACAGCGGCTTTTCTTTTTAATGAATATATCTTTAAATATTATGTATTTAGTAGGTATCTGTATATGCTATGTATTTTAGCTGTAAATGCAATGTCTCAAAGATATTAGCTCCTATAGTCATTCGGAAAAAGCTTATGACTGTATGTTATGTTACCTTTAGGAGGGCGCATGCGCACACTTTGTAATTTGCGACTCCAGTGCTTACCATATGGCAGATAAAATTACTTTTCTCTTGAATATATAAGCCATCTAATTCTTACGCTATATTGACAAGGGCGGTTTGGAGCTGTGAGTAGGCGTGGGATTTGTCACATATGGTTTAGGGGCCGACATATCTCTCCCTCAATGCCGTACCGGGAGGCAAGGTCGGTAGCAGAAAGCAGCGAAGGGCCAACTGCGTCCAAAAGCGATCGCACGGGCCGAAATCCCGGGATGACTCGTTTGGTACGACGCTCCAGCGCCGGTGTCTGGAGGTACTGCGTTTTTCTCTCTTGATCAAACATTCCATCAGCGCATGCGCAAATGTTCTGGCTCTTGGATACCTAGCCTACCAAAAAAAATTAACATGCTGTTTTTTTTTGTTGTTGTTACTTTTTTTTTGTACCAGCAATTGACATTTCAGTTGATTTTATAGGCATAAACGTAACGTAAGAACCGTGCGTGTCTGATGTTGTCTCAGACAGAGGCGAGACCTACTGACTACAATACTACCCAGTACTACTGACTACAATACTACCCAGGACCTACTGACACAATCTGGGCAAGTTTTGAAAGCTAAAACCTTCAATCGATGCGTTATTTTGCTGGTAGGACTGGGTGGCCCGACACTTATGAAAAAGACTATGAAATGAGAATCGGGAGTGTTCCCTTGTCATGGAATGGCAGAATTACCCAGAATTTTTTTTGGGCATGAGCGAGGCAACTTAAGAAGCACCAGACTGGCCCTCATCGAATGGCTCTATGCAATAAGCGCATTCAAAATGTCCTCGTATTACTTGATAAAAGTATGTGGGTCTTTTTTTGTTTTTTTTTCTTGTTATATGAAAAATACGTTTTCTCTCCCGTTGCCTTCTTATGCATGATCTTCGCGGAAATTACATTCTGTTCCTCAATAAACCTGGAATAACCACATATGGTCTTAGTTCTCTTTTTTCTTACGTATCAGCTAAGTTGCGGAATGCGCTACCTGATTTTATCCGTACCTATGAGTTTACTGGTTTTAAAAGAGAATCGAGGGCCGCATTTTGTACAGCGGCTTTTCTTTTTAATGAATATATCTTTAAATATTATGTATTTAGTAGGTATCTGTATATGCTATGTATTTTAGCTGTAAATGCAATGTCTCAAAGATATTAGCTCCTATAGTCATTCGGAAAAAGCTTATGACTGTATGTTATGTTACCTTTAGGAGGGCGCATGCGCACACTTTGTAATTTGCGACTCCAGTGCTTACCATATGGCAGATAAAATGACTTTTCTCTTGAATATATAAGCCATCTAATTCTTACGCTATATTGACAAGGGCGGTTTGGAGCTGTGAGTAGGCGTGGGATTTGTCACATATGGTTTAGGGGCCGACATATCTCTCCCTCAATGCCGTACCGGGAGGCAAGGTCGGTAGCAGAAAGCAGCGAAGGGCCAACTGCGTCCAAAAGCGATCGCACGGGCCGAAATCCCGGGATGACTCGTTTGGTACGACGCTCCAGCGCCGGTGTCTGGAGGTACTGCGTTTTTCTCTCTTGATCAAACATTCCATCAGCGCATGCGCAAATGTTCTGGCTCTTCGATACCTAGCCTACCAAAAAAAATTAACATGCTGTTTGTTTTTTGTTGTTGTTGCTTTTTTTTTGTACCAGCAATTGACATTTCAGTTGATTTTATAGGCATAAACGTAACGTAAGAACCGTGCGTGTCTGATCTTGTCTCAGACAGAGGCGAGACCTACTGACTACAATACTACCCAGTACTACTGACTACAATACTACCCAGGACCTACTGACACAATCTGGGCAAGTTTTGAAAGCTAAAACCTTCAATCGATGCGTTATTTTGCTGGTAGGACTGGGTGGCCCGACACTTATGAAAAAGACTATGAAATGAGAATCGGGAGTGTTCCCTTGTCATGGAATGGCAGAATTACCCAGAATTTTTTTTGGGCATGAGCGAGGCAACTTAAGAAGCACCAGACTGGCCCTCATCGAATGGCTCTATGCAATAAGCGCATTCAAAATGTCCTCGTATTACTTGATAAAAGTATGTGGGTCTTTTTTTGTTTTTTTTTCTGCTTATATGAAAAATACGTTTTCTCTCCCGTTGCCTTCTTATGCATGATCTTCGCGGAAATTACATTCTGTTCCTCAATAAACCTGGAATAACCACATATGGTCTTAGTTCTCTTTTTTCTTACGTATCAGCTAAGTTGCGGAATGCGCTACCTGATTTTATCCGTACCTATGAGTTTACTGGTTTTAAAAGAGAATCCAGGGCCGCATTTTGTACAGCGGCTTTTCTTTTTAATGAATATATCTTTAAATATTATGTATTTAGTAGGTATCTGTATATGCTATGTATTTTAGCTGTAAATGCAATGTCTCAAAGATATTAGCTCCTATAGTCATTCGGAAAAAGCTTATGACTGTATGTTATGTTACCTTTAGGAGGGCGCATGCGCACACTTTGTAATTTGCGACTCCAGTGCTTACCATATGGCAGATAAAATGACTTTTCTCTTGAATATATAAGCCATCTAATTCTTACGCTATATTGACAAGGGCGGTTTGGAGCTGTGAGTAGGCGTGGGATTTGTCACATATGGTTTAGGGGCCGACATATCTCTCCCTCAATGCCGTACCGGGAGGCAAGGTCGGTAGCAGAAAGCAGCGAAGGGCCAACTGCGTCCAAAAGCGATCGCACGGGCCGAAATCCCGGGATGACTCGTTTGGTACGACGCTCCAGCGCCGGTGTCTGGAGGTACTGCGTTTTTCTCTCTTGATCAAACATTCCATCAGCGCATGCGCAAATGTTCTGGCTCTTCGATACCTAGCCTACCAAAAAAAATTAACATGCTGTTTGTTTTTTGTTGTTGTTGCTTTTTTTTTGTACCAGCAATTGACATTTCAGTTGATTTTATAGGCATAAACGTAACGTAAGAACCGTGCGTGTCTGATCTTGTCTCAGACAGAGGCGAGACCTACTGACTACAATACTACCCAGTACTACTGACTACAATACTACCCAGGACCTACTGACACAATCTGGGCAAGTTTTGAAAGCTAAAACCTTATATCGATGCGTTATTTTGCTGGTAGGACTGGGTGGCCCGACACTTATGAAAAAGACTATGAAATGAGAATCGGGAGTGTTCCCTTGTCATGGAATGGCAGAATTACCCAGAATTTTTTTTGGGCATGAGCGAGGCAACTTAAGAAGCACCAGACTGGCCCTCATCGAATGGCTCTATGCAATAAGCGCATTCAAAATGTCCTCGTATTACTTGATAAAAGTATGTGGGTCTTTTTTTGTTTTTTTTTCTGCTTATATGAAAAATACGTTTTCTCTCCCGTTGCCTTCTTATGCATGATCTTCGCGGAAATTACATTCTGTTCCTCAATAAACCTGGAATAACCACATATGGTCTTAGTTCTCTTTTTTCTTACGTATCAGCTAAGTTGCGGAATGCGCTACCTGATTTTATCCGTACCTATGAGTTTACTGGTTTTAAAAGAGAATCCAGGGCCGCATTTTGTACAGCGGCTTTTCTTTTTAATGAATATATCTTTAAATATTATGTATTTAGTAGGTATCTGTATATGCTATGTATTTTAGCTGTAAATGCAATGTCTCAAAGATATTAGCTCCTATAGTCATTCGGAAAAAGCTTATGACTGTATGTTATGTTACCTTTAGGAGGGCGCATGCGCACACTTTGTAATTTGCGACTCCAGTGCTTACCATATGGTAGATAAAATGACTTTTCTCTTGAATATATAAGCCATCTAATTCTTACGCTATATTGACAAGGGCGGTTTGGAGCTGTGAGTAGGCGTGGGATTTGTCACATATGGTTTAGGGGCCGACATATCTCTCCCTCAATGCCGTACCGGGAGGCAAGGTCGGTAGCAGAAAGCAGCGAAGGGCCAACTGCGTCCAAAAGCGATCGCACGGGCCGAAATCCCGGGATGACTCGTTTGGTACGACGCTCCAGCGCCGGTGTCTGGAGGTACTGCGTTTTTCTCTCTTGATCAAACATTCCATCAGCGCATGCGCAAATGTTCTGGCTCTTCGATACCTAGCCTACCAAAAAAAATTAACATGCTGTTTGTTTTTTGTTGTTGTTGCTTTTTTTTTGTACCAGCAATTGACATTTCAGTTGATTTTATAGGCATAAACGTAACGTAAGAACCGTGCGTGTCTGATCTTGTCTCAGACAGAGGCGAGACCTACTGACTACAATACTACCCAGTACTACTGACTACAATACTACCCAGGACCTACTGACACAATCTGGGCAAGTTTTGAAAGCTAAAACCTTCAATCGATGCGTTATTTTGCTGGTAGGACTGGGTGGCCCGACACTTATGAAAAAGACTATGAAATGAGAATCGGGAGTGTTCCCTTGTCATGGAATGGCAGAATTACCCAGAATTTTTTTTGGGCATGAGCGAGGCAACTTAAGAAGCACCAGACTGGCCCTCATCGAATGGCTCTATGCAATAAGCGCATTCAAAATGTCCTCGTATTACTTGATAAAAGTATGTGGGTCTTTTTTTGTTTTTTTTTCTGCTTATATGAAAAATACGTTTTCTCTCCCGTTGCCTTCTTATGCATGATCTTCGCGGAAATTACATTCTGTTCCTCAATAAACCTGGAATAACCACATATGGTCTTAGTTCTCTTTTTTCTTACGTATCAGCTAAGTTGCGGAATGCGCTACCTGATTTTATCCGTACCTATGAGTTTACTGGTTTTAAAAGAGAATCCAGGGCCGCATTTTGTACAGCGGCTTTTCTTTTTAATGAATATATCTTTAAATATTATGTATTTAGTAGGTATCTGTATATGCTATGTATTTTAGCTGTAAATGCAATGTCTCAAAGATATTAGCTCCTATAGTCATTCGGAAAAAGCTTATGACTGTATGTTATGTTACCTTTAGGAGGGCGCATGCGCACACTTTGTAATTTGCGACTCCAGTGCTTACCATATGGCAGATAAAATGACTTTTCTCTTGAATATATAAGCCATCTAATTCTTACGCTATATTGACAAGGGCGGTTTGGAGCTGTGAGTAGGCGTGGGATTTGTCACATATGGTTTAGGGGCCGACATATCTCTCCCTCAATGCCGTACCGGGAGGCAAGGTCGGTAGCAGAAAGCAGCGAAGGGCCAACTGCGTCCAAAAGCGATCGCACGGGCCGAAATCCCGGGATGACTCGTTTGGTACGACGCTCCAGCGCCGGTGTCTGGAGGTACTGCGTTTTTCTCTCTTGATCAAACATTCCATCAGCGCATGCGCAAATGTTCTGGCTCTTCGATACCTAGCCTACCAAAAAAAATTAACATGCTGTTTGTTTTTTGTTGTTGTTGCTTTTTTTTTGTACCAGCAATTGACATTTCAGTTGATTTTATAGGCATAAACGTAACGTAAGAACCGTGCGTGTCTGATCTTGTCTCAGACAGAGGCGAGACCTACTGACTACAATACTACTCAGTACTACTGACTACAATACTACCCAGGACCTACTGACACAATCTGGGCAAGTTTTGAAAGCTAAAACCTTCAATCGATGCGTTATTTTGCTGGTAGGACTGGGTGGCCCGACACTTATGAAAAAGACTATGAAATGAGAATCGGGAGTGTTCCCTTGTCATGGAATGGCAGAATTACCCAGAATTTTTTTTGGGCATGAGCGAGGCAACTTAAGAAGCACCAGACTGGCCCTCATCGAATGGCTCTATGCAATAAGCGCATTCAAAATGTCCTCGTATTACTTGATAAAAGTATGTGGGTCTTTTTTTGTTTTTTTTTCTGCTTATATGAAAAATACGTTTTCTCTCCCGTTGCCTTCTTATGCATGATCTTCGCGGAAATTACATTCTGTTCCTCAATAAACCTGGAATAACCACATATGGTCTTAGTTCTCTTTTTTCTTACGTATCAGCTAAGTTGCGGAATGCGCTACCTGATTTTATCCGTACCTATGAGTTTACTGGTTTTAAAAGAGAATCCAGGGCCGCATTTTGTACAGCGGCTTTTCTTTTTAATGAATATATCTTTAAATATTATGTATTTAGTAGGTATCTGTATATGCTATGTATTTTAGCTGTAAATGCAATGTCTCAAAGATATTAGCTCCTATAGTCATTCGGAAAAAGCTTATGACTGTATGTTATGTTACCTTTAGGAGGGCGCATGCGCACACTTTGTAATTTGCGACTCCAGTGCTTACCATATGGCAGATAAAATGACTTTTCTCTTGAATATATAAGCCATCTAATTCTTACGCTATATTGACAAGGGCGGTTTGGAGCTGTGAGTAGGCGTGGGATTTGTCACATATGGTTTAGGGGCCGACATATCTCTCCCTCAATGCCGTACCGGGAGGCAAGGTCGGTAGCAGAAAGCAGCGAAGGACCAACTGCGTCCAAAAGCGATCGCACGGGCCGAAATCCCGGGATGACTCGTTTGGTACGACGCTCCAGCGCCGGTGTCTGGAGGTACTGCGTTTTTCTCTCTTGATCAAACATTCCATCAGCGCATGCGCAAATGTTCTGGCTCTTCGATACCTAGCCTACCAAAAAAAATTAACATGCTGTTTTTTTTTTGTTGTTGTTGCTTTTTTTTTGTACCAGCAATTGACATTTCAGTTGATTTTATAGGCATAAACGTAACGTAAGAACCGTGCGTGTCTGATCTTGTCTCAGACAGAGGCGAGACCTACTGACTACAATACTACCCAGTACTACTGACTACAATACTACCCAGGACCTACTGACACAATCTGGGCAAGTTTTGAAAGCTAAAACCTTCAATCGATGCGTTATTTTGCTGGTAGGACTGGGTGGCCCGACACTTATGAAAAAGACTATGAAATGAGAATCGGGAGTGTTCCCTTGTCATGGAATGGCAGAATTACCCAGAATTCTTTTTGGGCATGAGCGAGGCAACTTAAGAAGCACCAGACTGGCCCTCATCGAATGGCTCTATGCAATAAGCGCATTCAAAATGTCCTCGTATTACTTGATAAAAGTATGTGGGTCTTTTTTTGTTTTTTTTTCTGCTTATATGAAAAATACGTTTTCTCTCCCGTTGCCTTCTTATGCATGATCTTCGCGGAAATTACATTCTGTTCCTCAATAAACCTGGAATAACCACATATGGTCTTAGTTCTCTTTTTTCTTACGTATCAGCTAAGTTGCGGAATGCGCTACCTGATTTTATCCGTACCTATGAGTTTACTGGTTTTAAAAGAGAATCCAGGGCCGCATTTTGTACAGCGGCTTTTCTTTTTAATGAATATATCTTTAAATATTATGTATTTAGTAGGTATCTGTATATGCTATGTATTTTAGCTGTAAATGCAATGTCTCAAAGATATTAGCTCCTATAGTCATTCGGAAAAAGCTTATGACTGTATGTTATGTTACCTTTAGGAGGGCGCATGCGCACACTTTGTAATTTGCGACTCCAGTGCTTACCATATGGCAGATAAAATGACTTTTCTCTTGAATATATAAGCCATCTAATTCTTACGCTATATTGACAAGGGCGGTTTGGAGCTGTGAGTAGGCGTGGGATTTGTCACATATGGTTTAGGGGCCGACATATCTCTCCCTCAATGCCGTACCGGGAGGCAAGGTCGGTAGCAGAAAGCAGCGAAGGGCCAACTGCGTCCAAAAGCGATCGCACGGGCCGAAATCCCGGGATGACTCGTTTGGTACGACGCTCCAGCGCCGGTGTCTGGAGGTACTGCGTTTTTCTCTCTTGATCAAACATTCCATCAGCGCATGCGCAAATGTTCTGGCTCTTCGATACCTAGCCTACCAAAAAAAATTAACATGCTGTTTGTTTTTTGTTGTTGTTGCTTTTTTTTTGTACCAGCAATTGACATTTCAGTTGATTTTATAGGCATAAACGTAACGTAAGAACCGTGCGTGTCTGATCTTGTCTCAGACAGAGGCGAGACCTACTGACTACAATACTACTCAGTACTACTGACTACAATACTACCCAGGACCTACTGACACAATCTGGGCAAGTTTTGAAAGCTAAAACCTTCAATCGATGCGTTATTTTGCTGGTAGGACTGGGTGGCCCGACACTTATGAAAAAGACTATGAAATGAGAATCGGGAGTGTTCCCTTGTCATGGAATGGCAGAATTACCCAGAATTTTTTTTGGGCATGAGCGAGGCAACTTAAGAAGCACCAGACTGGCCCTCATCGAATGGCTCTATGCAATAAGCGCATTCAAAATGTCCTCGTATTACTTGATAAAAGTATGTGGGTCTTTTTTTGTTTTTTTTTCTGCTTATATGAAAAATACGTTTTCTCTCCCGTTGCCTTCTTATGCATGATCTTCGCGGAAATTACATTCTGTTCCTCAATAAACCTGGAATAACCACATATGGTCTTAGTTCTCTTTTTTCTTACGTATCAGCTAAGTTGCGGAATGCGCTACCTGATTTTATCCGTACCTATGAGTTTACTGGTTTTAAAAGAGAATCCAGGGCCGCATTTTGTACAGCGGCTTTTCTTTTTAATGAATATATCTTTAAATATTATGTATTTAGTAGGTATCTGTATATGCTATGTATTTTAGCTGTAAATGCAATGTCTCAAAGATATTAGCTCCTATAGTCATTCGGAAAAAGCTTATGACTGTATGTTATGTTACCTTTAGGAGGGCGCATGCGCACACTTTGTAATTTGCGACTCCAGTGCTTACCATATGGCAGATAAAATGACTTTTCTCTTGAATATATAAGCCATCTAATTCTTACGCTATATTGACAAGGGCGGTTTGGAGCTGTGAGTAGGCGTGGGATTTGTCACATATGGTTTAGGGGCCGACATATCTCTCCCTCAATGCCGTACCGGGAGGCAAGGTCGGTAGCAGAAAGCAGCGAAGGACCAACTGCGTCCAAAAGCGATCGCACGGGCCGAAATCCCGGGATGACTCGTTTGGTACGACGCTCCAGCGCCGGTGTCTGGAGGTACTGCGTTTTTCTCTCTTGATCAAACATTCCATCAGCGCATGCGCAAATGTTCTGGCTCTTCGATACCTAGCCTACCAAAAAAAATTAACATGCTGTTTTTTTTTGTTGTTGTTGCTTTTTTTTTGTACCAGCAATTGACATTTCAGTTGATTTTATAGGCATAAACGTAACGTAAGAACCGTGCGTGTCTGATCTTGTCTCAGACAGAGGCGAGACCTACTGACTACAATACTACCCAGTACTACTGACTACAATACTACCCAGGACCTACTGACACAATCTGGGCAAGTTTTGAAAGCTAAAACCTTCAATCGATGCGTTATTTTGCTGGTAGGACTGGGTGGCCCGACACTTATGAAAAAGACTATGAAATGAGAATCGGGAGTGTTCCCTTGTCATGGAATGGCAGAATTACCCAGAATTCTTTTTGGGCATGAGCGAGGCAACTTAAGAAGCACCAGACTGGCCCTCATCGAATGGCTCTATGCAATAAGCGCATTCAAAATGTCCTCGTATTACTTGATAAAAGTATGTGGGTCTTTTTTTGTTTTTTTTTCTGCTTATATGAAAAATACGTTTTCTCTCCCGTTGCCTTCTTATGCATGATCTTCGCGGAAATTACATTCTGTTCCTCAATAAACCTGGAATAACCACATATGGTCTTAGTTCTCTTTTTTCTTACGTATCAGCTAAGTTGCGGAATGCGCTACCTGATTTTATCCGTACCTATGAGTTTACTGGTTTTAAAAGAGAATCCAGGGCCGCATTTTGTACAGCGGCTTTTCTTTTTAATGAATATATCTTTAAATATTATGTATTTAGTAGGTATCTGTATATGCTATGTATTTTAGCTGTAAATGCAATGTCTCAAAGATATTAGCTCCTGTAGTTATTCGGAAAAAGCTTATGACTGTATGTTATGTTACCTTTAGGAGGGCGCATGCGCACACTTTGTAATTTGCGACTCCAGTGCTTACCATATGGCAGATAAAATGACTTTTCTCTTGAATATATAAGCCATCTAATTCTTACGCTATATTGACAAGGGCGGTTTGGAGCTGTGAGTAGGCGTGGGATTTGTCACATATGGTTTAGGGGCCGACATATCTCTCCCTCAATGCCGTACCGGGAGGCAAGGTCGGTAGCAGAAAGCAGCGAAGGGCCAACTGCGTCCAAAAGCGATCGCACGGGCCGAAATCCCGGGATGACTCGTTTGGTACGACGCTCCAGCGCCGGTGTCTGGAGGTACTGCGTTTTTCTCTCTTGATCAAACATTCCATCAGCGCATGCGCAAATGTTCTGGCTCTTCGATACCTAGCCTACCAAAAAAAATTAACATGCTGTTTTTTTTTGTTGTTGTTGCTTTTTTTTTTGTACCAGCAATTGACATTTCAGTTGATTTTATAGGCATAAACGTAACGTAAGAACCGTGCGTGTCTGATCTTGTCTCAGACAGAGGCGAGACCTACTGACTACAATACTACCCAGTACTACTGACTACAATACTACCCAGGACCTACTGACACAATCTGGGCAAGTTTTGAAAGCTAAAACCTTCAATCGATGCGTTATTTTGCTGGTAGGACTGGGTGGCCCGACACTTATGAAAAAGACTATGAAATGAGAATCGGGAGTGTTCCCTTGTCATGGAATGGCAGAATTACCCAGAATTCTTTTTGGGCATGAGCGAGGCAACTTAAGAAGCACCAGACTGGCCCTCATCGAATGGCTCTATGCAATAAGCGCATTCAAAATGTCCTCGTAATACTTGATAAAAGTATGTGGGTCTCTTTTTGTTTTTTTTCTGCTTATATGAAAAATACGTTTTCTCTCCCGTTGCCTTCTTATGCATGATCTTCGCGGAAATTACATTCTGTTCCTCAATAAACCTGGAATAACCACATATGGTCTTAGTTCTCTTTTTTCTTACGTATCAGCTAAGTTGCGGAATGCGCTACCTGATTTTATCCGTACCTATGAGTTTACTGGTTTTAAAAGAGAATCCAGGGCCGCATTTTGTACAGCGGCTTTTCTTTTTAATGAATATATCTTTAAATATTATGTATTTAGTAGGTATCTGTATATGCTATGTATTTTAGCTGTAAATGCAATGTCTCAAAGATATTAGCTCCTGTAGTTATTCGGAAAAAGCTTATGACTGTATGTTATGTTACCTTTAGGAGGGCGCATGCGCACACTTTGTAATTTGCGACTCCAGTGCTTACCATATGGCAGATAAAATGACTTTTCTCTTGAATATATAAGCCATCTAATTCTTACGCTATATTGACAAGGGCGGTTTGGAGCTGTGAGTAGGCGTGGGATTTGTCACATATGGTTTAGGGGCCGACATATCTCTCCCTCAATGCCGTAGCGGGAGGCAAGGTCGGTAGCAGAAAGCAGCGAAGGGCCAACTGCGTCCAAAAGCGATCGCACGGGCCGAAATCCCGGGATGACTCGTTTGGTACGACGCTCCAGCGCCGGTGTCTGGAGGTACTGCGTTTTTCTCTCTTGATCAAACATTCCATCAGCGCATGCGCAAATGTTCTGGCTCTTCGATACCTAGCCTACCAAAAAAAATTAACATGCTTTTTTTTTTTGTTGTTGTTGCTTTTTTTTTTGTACCAGCAATTGACATTTCAGTTGATTTTATAGGCATAAACGTAACGTAAGAACCGTGCGTGTCTGATCTTGTCTCAGACAGAGGCGAGACCTACTGACTACAATACTACCCAGTACTACTGACTACAATACTACCCAGGACCTACTGACACAATCTGGGCAAGTTTTGAAAGCTAAAACCTTCAATCGATGCGTTATTTTGCTGGTAGGACTGGGTGGCCCGACACTTATGAAAAAGACTATGAAATGAGAATCGGGAGTGTTCCCTTGTCATGGAATGGCAGAATTACCCAGAATTCTTTTTGGGCATGAGCGAGGCAACTTAAGAAGCACCAGACTGGCCCTCATCGAATGGCTCTATGCAATAAGCGCATTCAAAATGTCCTCGTATTACTTGATAAAAGTATGTGGGTCTCTTTTTGTTTTTTTTCTGCTTATATGAAAAATACGTTTTCTCTCCCGTTGCCTTCTTATGCATGATCTTCGCGGAAATTACATTCTGTTCCTCAATAAACCTGGAATAACCACATATGGTCTTAGTTCTCTTTTTTCTTACGTATCAGCTAAGTTGCGGAATGCGCTACCTGATTTTATCCGTACCTATGAGTTTACTGGTTTTAAAAGAGAATCCAGGGCCGCATTTTGTACAGCGGCTTTTCTTTTTAATGAATATATCTTTAAATATTATGTATTTAGTAGGTATCTGTATATGCTATGTATTTTAGCTGTAAATGCAATGTCTCAAAGATATTAGCTCCTATAGTCATTCGGAAAAAGCTTATGACTGTATGTTATGTTACCTTTAGGAGGGCGCATGCGCACACTTTGTAATTTGCGACTCCAGTGCTTACCATATGGCAGATAAAATGACTTTTCTCTTGAATATATAAGCCATCTAATTCTTACGCTATATTGACAAGGGCGGTTTGGAGCTGTGAGTAGGCGTGGGATTTGTCACATATGGTTTAGGGGCCGACATATCTCTCCCTCAATGCCGTACCGGGAGGCAAGGTCGGTAGCAGAAAGCAGCGAAGGGCCAACTGCGTCCAAAAGCGATCGCACGGGCCGAAATCCCGGGATGACTCGTTTGGTACGACGCTCCAGCGCCGGTGTCTGGAGGTACTGCGTTTTTCTCTCTTGATCAAACATTCCATCAGCGCATGCGCAAATGTTCTGGCTCTTCGATACCTAGCCTACCAAAAAAAATTAACATGCTGTTTTTTTTTGTTGTTGTTGCTTTTTTTTTGTACCAGCAATTGACATTTCAGTTGATTTTATAGGCATAAACGTAACGTAAGAACCGTGCGTGTCTGATGTTGTCTCAGACAGAGGCGAGACCTACTGACTACAATACTACCCAGTACTACTGACTACAATACTACCCAGGACCTACTGACACAATCTGGGCAAGTTTTGAAAGCTAAAACCTTCAATCGATGCGTTATTTTGCTGGTAGGACTGGGTGGCCCGACACTTATGAAAAAGACTATGAAATGAGAATCGGGAGTGTTCCCTTGTCATGGAATGGCAGAATTACCCAGAATTTTTTTTGGGCATGAGCGAGGCAACTTAAGAAGCACCAGACTGGCCCTCATCGAATGGCTCTATGCAATAAGCGCATTCAAAATGTCCTCGTATTACTTGATAAAAGTATGTGGGTCTTTTTTTGTTTTTTTTTCTGCTTATATGAAAAATACGTTTTCTCTCCCGTTGCCTTCTTATGCATGAT
Source organism: Montipora capitata (assembly GCA_949126865.1). Lineage (NCBI taxonomy): Eukaryota > Metazoa > Cnidaria > Anthozoa > Scleractinia > Acroporidae > Montipora > Montipora capitata. The sequence goes on from OX421455.1 coordinate 3,197,602, forward strand.
CTTCGCGGAAATTACATTCTGTTCCTCAATAAACCTGGAATAACCACATATGGTCTTAGTTCTCTTTTTTCTTACGTATCAGCTAAGTTGCGGAATGCGCTACCTGATTTTATCCGTACCTATGAGTTTACTGGTTTTAAAAGAGAATCCAGGGCCGCATTTTGTACAGCGGCTTTTCTTTTTAATGAATATATCTTTAAATATTATGTATTTAGTAGGTATCTGTATATGCTATGTATTTTAGCTGTAAATGCAATGTCTCAAAGATATTAGCTCCTATAGTCATTCGGAAAAAGCTTATGACTGTATGTTATGTTACCTTTAGGAGGGCGCATGCGCACACTTTGTAATTTGCGACTCCAGTGCTTACCATATGGCAGATAAAATGACTTTTCTCTTGAATATATAAGCCATCTAATTCTTACGCTATATTGACAAGGGCGGTTTGGAGCTGTGAGTAGGCGTGGGATTTGTCACATATGGTTTAGGGGCCGACATATCTCTCCCTCAATGCCGTACCGGGAGGCAAGGTCGGTAGCAGAAAGCAGCGAAGGGCCAACTGCGTCCAAAAGCGATCGCACGGGCCGAAATCCCGGGATGACTCGTTTGGTACGACGCTCCAGCGCCGGTGTCTGGAGGTACTGCGTTTTTCTCTCTTGATCAAACATTCCATCAGCGCATGCGCAAATGTTCTGGCTCTTCGATACCTAGCCTACCAAAAAAAATTAACATGCTGTTTTTTTTTGTTGTTGTTGCTTTTTTTTTGTACCAGCAATTGACATTTCAGTTGATTTTATAGGCATAAACGTAACGTAAGAACCGTGCGTGTCTGATCTTGTCTCAGACAGAGGCGAGACCTACTGACTACAATACTACCCAGTACTACTGACTACAATACTACCCAGGACCTACTGACACAATCTGGGCAAGTTTTGAAAGCTAAAACCTTCAATCGATGCGTTATTTTGCTGGTAGGACTGGGTGGCCCGACACTTATGAAAAAGACTATGAAATGAGAATCGGGAGTGTTCCCTTGTCATGGAATGGCAGAATTACCCAGAATTTTTTTTGGGCATGAGCGAGGCAACTTAAGAAGCACCAGACTGGCCCTCATCGAATGGCTCTATGCAATAAGCGCATTCAAAATGTCCTCGTATTACTTGATAAAAGTATGTGGGTCTTTTTTTGTTTTTTTTTCTGCTTATATGAAAAATACGTTTTCTCTCCCGTTGCCTTCTTATGCATGATCTTCGCGGAAATTACATTCTGTTCCTCAATAAACCTGGAATAACCACATATGGTCTTAGTTCTCTTTTTTCTTACGTATCAGCTAAGTTGCGGAATGCGCTACCTGATTTTATCCGTACCTATGAGTTTACTGGTTTTAAAAGAGAATCCAGGGCCGCATTTTGTACAGCGGCTTTTCTTTTTAATGAATATATCTTTAAATATTATGTATTTAGTAGGTATCTGTATATGCTATGTATTTTAGCTGTAAATGCAATGTCTCAAAGATATTAGCTCCTATAGTCATTCGGAAAAAGCTTATGACTGTATGTTATGTTACCTTTAGGAGGGCGCATGCGCACACTTTGTAATTTGCGACTCCAGTGCTTACCATATGGCAGATAAAATGACTTTTCTCTTGAATATATAAGCCATCTAATTCTTACGCTATATTGACAAGGGCGGTTTGGAGCTGTGAGTAGGCGTGGGATTTGTCACATATGGTTTAGGGGCCGACATATCTCTCCCTCAATGCCGTACCGGGAGGCAAGGTCGGTAGCAGAAAGCAGCGAAGGGCCAACTGCGTCCAAAAGCGATCGCACGGGCCGAAATCCCGGGATGACTCGTTTGGTACGACGCTCCAGCGCCGGTGTCTGGAGGTACTGCGTTTTTCTCTCTTGATCAAACATTCCATCAGCGCATGCGCAAATGTTCTGGCTCTTCGATACCTAGCCTACCAAAAAAAATTAACATGCTGTTTTTTTTTGTTGTTGTTGCTTTTTTTTTTGTACCAGCAATTGACATTTCAGTTGATTTTATAGGCATAAACGTAACGTAAGAACCGTGCGTGTCTGATCTTGTCTCAGACAGAGGCGAGACCTACTGACTACAATACTACCCAGTACTACTGACTACAATACTACCCAGGACCTACTGACACAATCTGGGCAAGTTTTGAAAGCTAAAACCTTCAATCGATGCGTTATTTTGCTGGTAGGACTGGGTGGCCCGACACTTATGAAAAAGACTATGAAATGAGAATCGGGAGTGTTCCCTTGTCATGGAATGGCAGAATTACCCAGAATTCTTTTTGGGCATGAGCGAGGCAACTTAAGAAGCACCAGACTGGCCCTCATCGAATGGCTCTATGCAATAAGCGCATTCAAAATGTCCTCGTATTACTTGATAAAAGTATGTGGGTCTCTTTTTGTTTTTTTTCTGCTTATATGAAAAATACGTTTTCTCTCCCGTTGCCTTCTTATGCATGATCTTCGCGGAAATTACATTCTGTTCCTCAATAAACCTGGAATAACCACATATGGTCTTAGTTCTCTTTTTTCTTACGTATCAGCTAAGTTGCGGAATGCGCTACCTGATTTTATCCGTACCTATGAGTTTACTGGTTTTAAAAGAGAATCCAGGGCCGCATTTTGTACAGCGGCTTTTCTTTTTAATGAATATATCTTTAAATATTATGTATTTAGTAGGTATCTGTATATGCTATGTATTTTAGCTGTAAATGCAATGTCTCAAAGATATTAGCTCCTGTAGTTATTCGGAAAAAGCTTATGACTGTATGTTATGTTACCTTTAGGAGGGCGCATGCGCACACTTTGTAATTTGCGACTCCAGTGCTTACCATATGGCAGATAAAATGACTTTTCTCTTGAATATATAAGCCATCTAATTCTTACGCTATATTGACAAGGGCGGTTTGGAGCTGTGAGTAGGCGTGGGATTTGTCACATATGGTTTAGGGGCCGACATATCTCTCCCTCAATGCCGTACCGGGAGGCAAGGTCGGTAGCAGAAAGCAGCGAAGGGCCAACTGCGTCCAAAAGCGATCGCACGGGCCGAAATCCCGGGATGACTCGTTTGGTACGACGCTCCAGCGCCGGTGTCTGGAGGTACTGCGTTTTTCTCTCTTGATCAAACATTCCATCAGCGCATGCGCAAATGTTCTGGCTCTTCGATACCTAGCCTACCAAAAAAAATTAACATGCTGTTTTTTTTTGTTGTTGTTGCTTTTTTTTTTGTACCAGCAATTGACATTTCAGTTGATTTTATAGGCATAAACGTAACGTAAGAACCGTGCGTGTCTGATCTTGTCTCAGACAGAGGCGAGACCTACTGACTACAATACTACCCAGTACTACTGACTACAATACTACCCAGGACCTACTGACACAATCTGGGCAAGTTTTGAAAGCTAAAACCTTCAATCGATGCGTTATTTTGCTGGTAGGACTGGGTGGCCCGACACTTATGAAAAAGACTATGAAATGAGAATCGGGAGTGTTCCCTTGTCATGGAATGGCAGAATTACCCAGAATTCTTTTTGGGCATGAGCGAGGCAACTTAAGAAGCACCAGACTGGCCCTCATCGAATGGCTCTATGCAATAAGCGCATTCAAAATGTCCTCGTATTACTTGATAAAAGTATGTGGGTCTCTTTTTGTTTTTTTTCTGCTTATATGAAAAATACGTTTTCTCTCCCGTTGCCTTCTTATGCATGATCTTCGCGGAAATTACATTCTGTTCCTCAATAAACCTGGAATAACCACATATGGTCTTAGTTCTCTTTTTTCTTACGTATCAGCTAAGTTGCGGAATGCGCTACCTGATTTTATCCGTACCTATGAGTTTACTGGTTTTAAAAGAGAATCCAGGGCCGCATTTTGTACAGCGGCTTTTCTTTTTAATGAATATATCTTTAAATATTATGTATTTAGTAGGTATCTGTATATGCTATGTATTTTAGCTGTAAATGCAATGTCTCAAAGATATTAGCTCCTATAGTCATTCGGAAAAAGCTTATGACTGTATGTTATGTTACCTTTAGGAGGGCGCATGCGCACACTTTGTAATTTGCGACTCCAGTGCTTACCATATGGCAGATAAAATGACTTTTCTCTTGAATATATAAGCCATCTAATTCTTACGCTATATTGACAAGGGCGGTTTGGAGCTGTGAGTAGGCGTGGGATTTGTCACATATGGTTTAGGGGCCGACATATCTCTCCCTCAATGCCGTACCGGGAGGCAAGGTCGGTAGCAGAAAGCAGCGAAGGGCCAACTGCGTCCAAAAGCGATCGCACGGGCCGAAATCCCGGGATGACTCGTTTGGTACGACGCTCCAGCGCCGGTGTCTGGAGGTACTGCGTTTTTCTCTCTTGATCAAACATTCCATCAGCGCATGCGCAAATGTTCTGGCTCTTCGATACCTAGCCTACCAAAAAAAATTAACATGCTGTTTTTTTTTGTTGTTGTTGCTTTTTTTTTTGTACCAGCAATTGACATTTCAGTTGATTTTATAGGCATAAACGTAACGTAAGAACCGTGCGTGTCTGATCTTGTCTCAGACAGAGGCGAGACCTACTGACTACAATACTACCCAGTACTACTGACTACAATACTACCCAGGACCTACTGACACAATCTGGGCAAGTTTTGAAAGCTAAAACCTTCAATCGATGCGTTATTTTGCTGGTAGGACTGGGTGGCCCGACACTTATGAAAAAGACTATGAAATGAGAATCGGGAGTGTTCCCTTGTCATGGAATGGCAGAATTACCCAGAATTCTTTTTGGGCATGAGCGAGGCAACTTAAGAAGCACCAGACTGGCCCTCATCGAATGGCTCTATGCAATAAGCGCATTCAAAATGTCCTCGTATTACTTGATAAAAGTATGTGGGTCTCTTTTTGTTTTTTTTCTGCTTATATGAAAAATACGTTTTCTCTCCCGTTGCCTTCTTATGCATGATCTTCGCGGAAATTACATTCTGTTCCTCAATAAACCTGGAATAACCACATATGGTCTTAGTTCTCTTTTTTCTTACGTATCAGCTAAGTTGCGGAATGCGCTACCTGATTTTATCCGTACCTATGAGTTTACTGGTTTTAAAAGAGAATCCAGGGCCGCATTTTGTACAGCGGCTTTTCTTTTTAATGAATATATCTTTAAATATTATGTATTTAGTAGGTATCTGTATATGCTATGTATTTTAGCTGTAAATGCAATGTCTCAAAGATATTAGCTCCTGTAGTTATTCGGAAAAAGCTTATGACTGTATGTTATGTTACCTTTAGGAGGGCGCATGCGCACACTTTGTAATTTGCGACTCCAGTGCTTACCATATGGCAGATAAAATGACTTTTCTCTTGAATATATAAGCCATCTAATTCTTACGCTATATTGACAAGGGCGGTTTGGAGCTGTGAGTAGGCGTGGGATTTGTCACATATGGTTTAGGGGCCGACATATCTCTCCCTCAATGCCGTACCGGGAGGCAAGGTCGGTAGCAGAAAGCAGCGAAGGGCCAACTGCGTCCAAAAGCGATCGCACGGGCCGAAATCCCGGGATGACTCGTTTGGTACGACGCTCCAGCGCCGGTGTCTGGAGGTACTGCGTTTTTCTCTCTTGATCAAACATTCCATCAGCGCATGCGCAAATGTTCTGGCTCTTCGATACCTAGCCTACCAAAAAAAATTAACATGCTGTTTTTTTTTGTTGTTGTTGCTTTTTTTTTTGTACCAGCAATTGACATTTCAGTTGATTTTATAGGCATAAACGTAACGTAAGAACCGTGCGTGTCTGATCTTGTCTCAGACAGAGGCGAGACCTACTGACTACAATACTACCCAGTACTACTGACTACAATACTACCCAGGACCTACTGACACAATCTGGGCAAGTTTTGAAAGCTAAAACCTTCAATCGATGCGTTATTTTGCTGGTAGGACTGGGTGGCCCGACACTTATGAAAAAGACTATGAAATGAGAATCGGGAGTGTTCCCTTGTCATGGAATGGCAGAATTACCCAGAATTCTTTTTGGGCATGAGCGAGGCAACTTAAGAAGCACCAGACTGGCCCTCATCGAATGGCTCTATGCAATAAGCGCATTCAAAATGTCCTCGTATTACTTGATAAAAGTATGTGGGTCTCTTTTTGTTTTTTTTCTGCTTATATGAAAAATACGTTTTCTCTCCCGTTGCCTTCTTATGCATGATCTTCGCGGAAATTACATTCTGTTCCTCAATAAACCTGGAATAACCACATATGGTCTTAGTTCTCTTTTTTCTTACGTATCAGCTAAGTTGCGGAATGCGCTACCTGATTTTATCCGTACCTATGAGTTTACTGGTTTTAAAAGAGAATCCAGGGCCGCATTTTGTACAGCGGCTTTTCTTTTTAATGAATATATCTTTAAATATTATGTATTTAGTAGGTATCTGTATATGCTATGTATTTTAGCTGTAAATGCAATGTCTCAAAGATATTAGCTCCTATAGTCATTCGGAAAAAGCTTATGACTGTATGTTATGTTACCTTTAGGAGGGCGCATGCGCACACTTTGTAATTTGCGACTCCAGTGCTTACCATATGGCAGATAAAATGACTTTTCTCTTGAATATATAAGCCATCTAATTCTTACGCTATATTGACAAGGGCGGTTTGGAGCTGTGAGTAGGCGTGGGATTTGTCACATATGGTTTAGGGGCCGACATATCTCTCCCTCAATGCCGTACCGGGAGGCAAGGTCGGTAGCAGAAAGCAGCGAAGGGCCAACTGCGTCCAAAAGCGATCGCACGGGCCGAAATCCCGGGATGACTCGTTTGGTACGACGCTCCAGCGCCGGTGTCTGGAGGTACTGCGTTTTTCTCTCTTGATCAAACATTCCATCAGCGCATGCGCAAATGTTCTGGCTCTTCGATACCTAGCCTACCAAAAAAAATTAACATGCTGTTTTTTTTTGTTGTTGTTGCTTTTTTTTTGTACCAGCAATTGACATTTCAGTTGATTTTATAGGCATAAACGTAACGTAAGAACCGTGCGTGTCTGATCTTGTCTCAGACAGAGGCGAGACCTACTGACTACAATACTACCCAGTACTACTGACTACAATACTACCCAGGACCTACTGACACAATCTGGGCAAGTTTTGAAAGCTAAAACCTTCAATCGATGCGTTATTTTGCTGGTAGGACTGGGTGGCCCGACACTTATGAAAAAGACTATGAAATGAGAATCGGGAGTGTTCCCTTGTCATGGAATGGCAGAATTACCCAGAATTTTTTTTGGGCATGAGCGAGGCAACTTAAGAAGCACCAGACTGGCCCTCATCGAATGGCTCTATGCAATAAGCGCATTCAAAATGTCCTCGTATTACTTGATAAAAGTATGTGGGTCTTTTTTTGTTTTTTTTTCTGCTTATATGAAAAATACGTTTTCTCTCCCGTTGCCTTCTTATGCATGATCTTCGCGGAAATTACATTCTGTTCCTCAATAAACCTGGAATAACCACATATGGTCTTAGTTCTCTTTTTTCTTACGTATCAGCTAAGTTGCGGAATGCGCTACCTGATTTTATCCGTACCTATGAGTTTACTGGTTTTAAAAGAGAATCCAGGGCCGCATTTTGTACAGCGGCTTTTCTTTTTAATGAATATATCTTTAAATATTATGTATTTAGTAGGTATCTGTATATGCTATGTATTTTAGCTGTAAATGCAATGTCTCAAAGATATTAGCTCCTGTAGTTATTCGGAAAAAGCTTATGACTGTATGTTATGTTACCTTTAGGAGGGCGCATGCGCACACTTTGTAATTTGCGACTCCAGTGCTTACCATATGGCAGATAAAATGACTTTTCTCTTGAATATATAAGCCATCTAATTCTTACGCTATATTGACAAGGGCGGTTTGGAGCTGTGAGTAGGCGTGGGATTTGTCACATATGGTTTAGGGGCCGACATATCTCTCCCTCAATGCCGTACCGGGAGGCAAGGTCGGTAGCAGAAAGCAGCGAAGGGCCAACTGCGTCCAAAAGCGATCGCACGGGCCGAAATCCCGGGATGACTCGTTTGGTACGACGCTCCAGCGCCGGTGTCTGGAGGTACTGCGTTTTTCTCTCTTGATCAAACATTCCATCAGCGCATGCGCAAATGTTCTGGCTCTTCGATACCTAGCCTACCAAAAAAAATTAACATGCTGTTTTTTTTTGTTGTTGTTGCTTTTTTTTTTGTACCAGCAATTGACATTTCAGTTGATTGTAACGTAAGAACCGTGCGTGTCTGATCTTGTCTCAGACAGAGGCGAGACCTACTGACTACAATACTACCCAGTACTACTGACTACAATACTACCCAGGACCTACTGACACAATCTGGGCAAGTTTTGAAAGCTAAAACCTTCAATCGATGCGTTATTTTGCTGGTAGGACTGGGTAGCCCGACACTTATGAAAAAGACTATGAAATGAGAATCGGGAGTGTTCCCTTGTCATGGAATGGCAGAATTACCCAGAATTCTTTTTGGGCATGAGCGAGGCAACTTAAGAAGCACCAGACTGGCCCTCATCGAATGGCTCTATGCAATAAGCGCATTCAAAATGTCCTCGTATTACTTGATAAAAGTATGTGGGTCTCTTTTTGTTTTTTTTCTGCTTATATGAAAAATACGTTTTCTCTCCCGTTGCCTTCTTATGCATGATCTTCGCGGAAATTACATTCTGTTCCTCAATAAACCTGGAATAACCACATATGGTCTTAGTTCTCTTTTTTCTTACGTATCAGCTAAGTTGCGGAATGCGCTACCTGATTTTATCCGTACCTATGAGTTTACTGGTTTTAAAAGAGAATCCAGGGCCGCATTTTGTACAGCGGCTTTTCTTTTTAATGAATATATCTTTAAATATTATGTATTTAGTAGGTATCTGTATATGCTATGTATTTTAGCTGTAAATGCAATGTCTCAAAGATATTAGCTCCTATAGTCATTCGGAAAAAGCTTATGACTGTATGTTATGTTACCTTTAGGAGGGCGCATGCGCACACTTTGTAATTTGCGACTCCAGTGCTTACCATATGGCAGATAAAATGACTTTTCTCTTGAATATATAAGCCATCTAATTCTTACGCTATATTGACAAGGGCGGTTTGGAGCTGTGAGTAGGCGTGGGATTTGTCACATATGGTTTAGGGGCCGACATATCTCTCCCTCAATGCCGTACCGGGAGGCAAGGTCGGTAGCAGAAAGCAGCGAAGGGCCAACTGCGTCCAAAAGCGATCGCACGGGCCGAAATCCCGGGATGACTCGTTTGGTACGACGCTCCAGCGCCGGTGTCTGGAGGTACTGCGTTTTTCTCTCTTGATCAAACATTCCATCAGCGCATGCGCAAATGTTCTGGCTCTTCGATACCTAGCCTACCAAAAAAAATTAACATGCTGTTTTTTTTTGTTGTTGTTGCTTTTTTTTTTGTACCAGCAATTGACATTTCAGTTGATTTTATAGGCATAAACGTAACGTAAGAACCGTGCGTGTCTGATCTTGTCTCAGACAGAGGCGAGACCTACTGACTACAATACTACCCAGTACTACTGACTACAATACTACCCAGGACCTACTGACACAATCTGGGCAAGTTTTGAAAGCTAAAACCTTCAATCGATGCGTTATTTTGCTGGTAGGACTGGGTGGCCCGACACTTATGAAAAAGACTATGAAATGAGAATCGGGAGTGTTCCCTTGTCATGGAATGGCAGAATTACCCAGAATTCTTTTTGGGCATGAGCGAGGCAACTTAAGAAGCACCAGACTGGCCCTCATCGAATGGCTCTATGCAATAAGCGCATTCAAAATGTCCTCGTATTACTTGATAAAAGTATGTGGGTCTTTTTTTGTTTTTTTTTCTGCTTATATGAAAAATACGTTTTCTCTCCCGTTGCCTTCTTATGCATGATCTTCGCGGAAATTACATTCTGTTCCTCAATAAACCTGGAATAACCACATATGGTCTTAGTTCTCTTTTTTCTTACGTATCAGCTAAGTTGCGGAATGCGCTACCTGATTTTATCCGTACCTATGAGTTTACTGGTTTTAAAAGAGAATCCAGGGCCGCATTTTGTACAGCGGCTTTTCTTTTTAATGAATATATCTTTAAATATTATGTATTTAGTAGGTATCTGTATATGCTATGTATTTTAGCTGTAAATGCAATGTCTCAAAGATATTAGCTCCTGTAGTTATTCGGAAAAAGCTTATGACTGTATGTTATGTTACCTTTAGGAGGGCGCATGCGCACACTTTGTAATTTGCGACTCCAGTGCTTACCATATGGCAGATAAAATGACTTTTCTCTTGAATATATAAGCCATCTAATTCTTACGCTATATTGACAAGGGCGGTTTGGAGCTGTGAGTAGGCGTGGGATTTGTCACATATGGTTTAGGGGCCGACATATCTCTCCCTCAATGCCGTACCGGGAGGCAAGGTCGGTAGCAGAAAGCAGCGAAGGGCCAACTGCGTCCAAAAGCGATCGCACGGGCCGAAATCCCGGGATGACTCGTTTGGTACGACGCTCCAGCGCCGGTGTCTGGAGGTACTGCGTTTTTCTCTCTTGATCAAACATTCCATCAGCGCATGCGCAAATGTTCTGGCTCTTCGATACCTAGCCTACCAAAAAAAATTAACATGCTGTTTTTTTTTGTTGTTGTTGCTTTTTTTTTTGTACCAGCAATTGACATTTCAGTTGATTGTAACGTAAGAACCGTGCGTGTCTGATCTTGTCTCAGACAGAGGCGAGACCTACTGACTACAATACTACCCAGTACTACTGACTACAATACTACCCAGGACCTACTGACACAATCTGGGCAAGTTTTGAAAGCTAAAACCTTCAATCGATGCGTTATTTTGCTGGTAGGACTGGGTAGCCCGACACTTATGAAAAAGACTATGAAATGAGAATCGGGAGTGTTCCCTTGTCTTGGAATGGCAGAATTACCCAGAATTCTTTTTGGGCATGAGCGAGGCAACTTAAGAAGCACCAGACTGGCCCTCATCGAATGGCTCTATGCAATAAGCGCATTCAAAATGTCCTCGTATTACTTGATAAAAGTATGTGGGTCTTTTTTTGTTTTTTTTTCTGCTTATATGAAAAATACGTTTTCTCTCCCGTTGCCTTCTTATGCATGATCTTCGCGGAAATTACATTCTGTTCCTCAATAAACCTGGAATAACCACATATGGTCTTAGTTCTCTTTTTTCTTACGTATCAGCTAAGTTGCGGAATGCGCTACCTGATTTTATCCGTACCTATGAGTTTACTGGTTTTAAAAGAGAATCCAGGGCCGCATTTTGTACAGCGGCTTTTCTTTTTAATGAATATATCTTTAAATATTATGTATTTAGTAGGTATCTGTATATGCTATGTATTTTAGCTGTAAATGCAATGTCTCAAAGATATTAGCTCCTGTAGTTATTCGGAAAAAGCTTATGACTGTATGTTATGTTACCTTTAGGAGGGCGCATGCGCACACTTTGTAATTTGCGACTCCAGTGCTTACCATATGGCAGATAAAATGACTTTTCTCTTGAATATATAAGCCATCTAATTCTTACGCTATATTGACAAGGGCGGTTTGGAGCTGTGAGTAGGCGTGGGATTTGTCACATATGGTTTAGGGGCCGACATATCTCTCCCTCAATGCCGTACCGGGAGGCAAGGTCGGTAGCAGAAAGCAGCGAAGGGCCAACTGCGTCCAAAAGCGATCGCACGGGCCGAAATCCCGGGATGACTCGTTTGGTACGACGCTCCAGCGCCGGTGTCTGGAGGTACTGCGTTTTTCTCTCTTGATCAAACATTCCATCAGCGCATGCGCAAATGTTCTGGCTCTTCGATACCTAGCCTACCAAAAAAAATTAACATGCTGTTTTTTTTTGTTGTTGTTGCTTTTTTTTTTGTACCAGCAATTGACATTTCAATTGATTTTATAGGCATAAACGTAACGTAAGAACCGTGCGTGTCTGATCTTGTCTCAGACAGAGGCGAGACCTACTGACTACAATACTACCCAGTACTACTGACTACAATACTACCCAGGACCTACTGACACAATCTGGGCAAGTTTTGAAAGCTAAAACCTTCAATCGATGCGTTATTTTGCTGGTAGGACTGGGTGGCCCGACACTTATGAAAAAGACTATGAAATGAGAATCGGGAGTGTTCCCTTGTCATGGAATGGCAGAATTACCCAGAATTCTTTTTGGGCATGAGCGAGGCAACTTAAGAAGCACCAGACTGGCCCTCATCGAATGGCTCTATGCAATAAGCGCATTCAAAATGTCCTCGTATTACTTGATAAAAGTATGTGGGTCTTTTTTTGTTTTTTTTTCTGCTTATATGAAAAATACGTTTTCTCTCCCGTTGCCTTCTTATGCATGATCTTCGCGGAAATTACATTCTGTTCCTCAATAAACCTGGAATAACCACATATGGTCTTAGTTCTCTTTTTTCTTACGTATCAGCTAAGTTGCGGAATGCGCTACCTGATTTTATCCGTACCTATGAGTTTACTGGTTTTAAAAGAGAATCCAGGGCCGCATTTTGTACAGCGGCTTTTCTTTTTAATGAATATATCTTTAAATATTATGTATTTAGTAGGTATCTGTATATGCTATGTATTTTAGCTGTAAATGCAATGTCTCAAAGATATTAGCTCCTATAGTCATTCGGAAAAAGCTTATGACTGTATGTTATGTTACCTTTAGGAGGGCGCATGCGCACACTTTGTAATTTGCGACTCCAGTGCTTACCATATGGCAGATAAAATGACTTTTCTCTTGAATATATAAGCCATCTAATTCTTACGCTATATTGACAAGGGCGGTTTGGAGCTGTGAGTAGGCGTGGGATTTGTCACATATGGTTTAGGGGCCGACATATCTCTCCCTCAATGCCGTACCGGGAGGCAAGGTCGGTAGCAGAAAGCAGCGAAGGGCCAACTGCGTCCAAAAGCGATCGCACGGGCCGAAATCCCGGGATGACTCGTTTGGTACGACGCTCCAGCGCCGGTGTCTGGAGGTACTGCGTTTTTCTCTCTTGATCAAACATTCCATCAGCGCATGCGCAAATGTTCTGGCTCTTCGATACCTAGCCTACCAAAAAAAATTAACATGCTGTTTTTTTTTGTTGTTGTTGCTTTTTTTTTTGTACCAGCAATTGACATTTCAGTTGATTTTATAGGAATAAACGTAACGTAAGAACCGTGCGTGTCTGATCTTGTCTCAGACAGAGGCGAGACCTACTGACTACAATACTACCCAGTACTACTGACTACAATACTACCCAGGACCTACTGACACAATCTGGGCAAGTTTTGAAAGCTAAAACCTTCAATCGATGCGTTATTTTGCTGGTAGGACTGGGTGGCCCGACACTTATGAAAAAGACTATGAAATGAGAATCGGGAGTGTTCCCTTGTCATGGAATGGCAGAATTACCCAGAATTCTTTTTGGGCATGAGCGAGGCAACTTAAGAAGCACCAGACTGGCCCTCATCGAATGGCTCTATGCAATAAGCGCATTCAAAATGTCCTCGTATTACTTGATAAAAGTATGTGGGTCTTTTTTTGTTTTTTTTTCTGCTTATATGAAAAATACGTTTTCTCTCCCGTTGCCTTCTTATGCATGATCTTCGCGGAAATTACATTCTGTTCCTCAATAAACCCGGAATAACCACATATGGTCTTAGTTCTCTTTTTTCTTACGTATCAGCTAAGTTGCGGAATGCGCTACCTGATTTTATCCGTACCTATGAGTTTACTGGTTTTAAAAGAGAATCCAGGGCCGCATTTTGTACAGCGGCTTTTCTTTTTAATGAATATATCTTTAAATATTATGTATTTAGTAGGTATCTGTATATGCTATGTATTTTAGCTGTAAATGCAATGTCTCAAAGATATTAGCTCCTATAGTCATTCGGAAAAAGCTTATGACTGTATGTTATGTTACCTTTAGGAGGGCGCATGCGCACACTTTGTAATTTGCGACTCCAGTGCTTACCATATGGCAGATAAAATGACTTTTCTCTTGAATATATAAGCCATCTAATTCTTACGCTATATTGACAAGGGCGGTTTGGAGCTGTGAGTAGGCGTGGGATTTGTCACATATGGTTTAGGGGCCGACATATCTCTCCCTCAATGCCGTACCGGGAGGCAAGGTCGGTAGCAGAAAGCAGCGAAGGGCCAACTGCGTCCAAAAGCGATCGCACGGGCCGAAATCCCGGGATGACTCGTTTGGTACGACGCTCCAGCGCCGGTGTCTGGAGGTACTGCGTTTTTCTCTCTTGATCAAACATTCCATCAGCGCATGCGCAAATGTTCTGGCTCTTCGATACCTAGCCTACCAAAAAAAATTAACATGCTGTTTTTTTTTGTTGTTGTTGCTTTTTTTTTTGTACCAGCAATTGACATTTCAGTTGATTTTATAGGAATAAACGTAACGTAAGAACCGTGCGTGTCTGATCTTGTCTCAGACAGAGGCGAGACCTACTGACTACAATACTACCCAGTACTACTGACTACAATACTACCCAGGACCTACTGACACAATCTGGGCAAGTTTTGAAAGCTAAAACCTTCAATCGATGCGTTATTTTGCTGGTAGGACTGGGTGGCCCGACACTTATGAAAAAGACTATGAAATGAGAATCGGGAGTGTTCCCTTGTCATGGAATGGCAGAATTACCCAGAATTCTTTTTGGGCATGAGCGAGGCAACTTAAGAAGCACCAGACTGGCCCTCATCGAATGGCTCTATGCAATAAGCGCATTCAAAATGTCCTCGTATTACTTGATAAAAGTATGTGGGTCTTTTTTTGTTTTTTTTTCTGCTTATATGAAAAATACGTTTTCTCTCCCGTTGCCTTCTTATGCATGATCTTCGCGGAAATTACATTCTGTTCCTCAATAAACCTGGAATAACCACATATGGTCTTAGTTCTCTTTTTTCTTACGTATCAGCTAAGTTGCGGAATGCGCTACCTGATTTTATCCGTACCTATGAGTTTACTGGTTTTAAAAGAGAATCCAGGGCCGCATTTTGTACAGCGGCTTTTCTTTTTAATGAATATATCTTTAAATATTATGTATTTAGTAGGTATCTGTATATGCTATGTATTTTAGCTGTAAATGCAATGTCTCAAAGATATTAGCTCCTATAGTCATTCGGAAAAAGCTTATGACTGTATGTTATGTTACCTTTAGGAGGGCGCATGCGCACACTTTGTAATTTGCGACTCCAGTGCTTACCATATGGCAGATAAAATGACTTTTCTCTTGAATATATAAGCCATCTAATTCTTACGCTATATTGACAAGGGCGGTTTGGAGCTGTGAGTAGGCGTGGGATTTGTCACATATGGTTTAGGGGCCGACATATCTCTCCCTCAATGCCGTACCGGGAGGCAAGGTCGGTAGCAGAAAGCAGCGAAGGGCCAACTGCGTCCAAAAGCGATCGCACGGGCCGAAATCCCGGGATGACTCGTTTGGTACGACGCTCCAGCGCCGGTGTCTGGAGGTACTGCGTTTTTCTCTCTTGATCAAACATTCCATCAGCGCATGCGCAAATGTTCTGGCTCTTCGATACCTAGCCTACCAAAAAAAATTAACATGCTGTTTTTTTTTGTTGTTGTTGCTTTTTTTTTTGTACCAGCAATTGACATTTCAGTTGATTTTATAGGAATAAACGTAACGTAAGAACCGTGCGTGTCTGATCTTGTCTCAGACAGAGGCGAGACCTACTGACTACAATACTACCCAGTACTACTGACTACAATACTACCCAGGACCTACTGACACAATCTGGGCAAGTTTTGAAAGCTAAAACCTTCAATCGATGCGTTATTTTGCTGGTAGGACTGGGTGGCCCGACACTTATGAAAAAGACTATGAAATGAGAATCGGGAGTGTTCCCTTGTCATGGAATGGCAGAATTACCCAGAATTCTTTTTGGGCATGAGCGAGGCAACTTAAGAAGCACCAGACTGGCCCTCATCGAATGGCTCTATGCAATAAGCGCATTCAAAATGTCCTCGTATTACTTGATAAAAGTATGTGGGTCTTTTTTTGTTTTTTTTTCTGCTTATATGAAAAATACGTTTTCTCTCCCGTTGCCTTCTTATGCATGATCTTCGCGGAAATTACATTCTGTTCCTCAATAAACCCGGAATAACCACATATGGTCTTAGTTCTCTTTTTTCTTACGTATCAGCTAAGTTGCGGAATGCGCTACCTGATTTTATCCGTACCTATGAGTTTACTGGTTTTAAAAGAGAATCCAGGGCCGCATTTTGTACAGCGGCTTTTCTTTTTAATGAATATATCTTTAAATATTATGTATTTAGTAGGTATCTGTATATGCTATGTATTTTAGCTGTAAATGCAATGTCTCAAAGATATTAGCTCCTGTAGTTATTCGGAAAAAGCTTATGACTGTATGTTATGTTACCTTTAGGAGGGCGCATGCGCACACTTTGTAATTTGCGACTCCAGTGCTTACCATATGGCAGATAAAATGACTTTTCTCTTGAATATATAAGCCATCTAATTCTTACGCTATATTGACAAGGGCGGTTTGGAGCTGTGAGTAGGCGTGGGATTTGTCACATATGGTTTAGGGGCCGACATATCTCTCCCTCAATGCCGTACCGGGAGGCAAGGTCGGTAGCAGAAAGCAGCGAAGGGCCAACTGCGTCCAAAAGCGATCGCACGGGCCGAAATCCCGGGATGACTCGTTTGGTACGACGCTCCAGCGCCGGTGTCTGGAGGTACTGCGTTTTTCTCTCTTGATCAAACATTCCATCAGCGCATGCGCAAATGTTCTGGCTCTTCGATACCTAGCCTACCAAAAAAAATTAACATGCTGTTTTTTTTTGTTGTTGTTGCTTTTTTTTTGTACCAGCAATTGACATTTCAGTTGATTTTATAGGCATAAACGTAACGTAAGAACCGTGCGTGTCTGATCTTGTCTCAGACAGAGGCGAGACCTACTGACTACAATACTACCCAGTACTACTGACTACAATACTACCCAGGACCTACTGACACAATCTGGGCAAGTTTTGAAAGCTAAAACCTTCAATCGATGCGTTATTTTGCTGGTAGGACTGGGTGGCCCGACACTTATGAAAAAGACTATGAAATGAGAATCGGGAGTGTTCCCTTGTCATGGAATGGCAGAATTACCCAGAATTCTTTTTGGGCATGAGCGAGGCAACTTAAGAAGCACCAGACTGGCCCTCATCGAATGGCTCTATGCAATAAGCGCATTCAAAATGTCCTCGTATTACTTGATAAAAGTATGTGGGTCTTTTTTTGTTTTTTTTTCTGCTTATATGAAAAATACGTTTTCTCTCCCGTTGCCTTCTTATGCATGATCTTCGCGGAAATTACATTCTGTTCCTCAATAAACCTGGAATAACCACATATGGTCTTAGTTCTCTTTTTTCTTACGTATCAGCTAAGTTGCGGAATGCGCTACCTGATTTTATCCGTACCTATGAGTTTACTGGTTTTAAAAGAGAATCCAGGGCCGCATTTTGTACAGCGGCTTTTCTTTTTAATGAATATATCTTTAAATATTATGTATTTAGTAGGTATCTGTATATGCTATGTATTTTAGCTGTAAATGCAATGTCTCAAAGATATTAGCTCCTGTAGTTATTCGGAAAAAGCTTATGACTGTATGTTATGTTACCTTTAGGAGGGCGCATGCGCACACTTTGTAATTTGCGACTCCAGTGCTTACCATATGGCAGATAAAATGACTTTTCTCTTGAATATATAAGCCATCTAATTCTTACGCTATATTGACAAGGGCGGTTTGGAGCTGTGAGTAGGCGTGGGATTTGTCACATATGGTTTAGGGGCCGACATATCTCTCCCTCAATGCCGTACCGGGAGGCAAGGTCGGTAGCAGAAAGCAGCGAAGGGCCAACTGCGTCCAAAAGCGATCGCACGGGCCGAAATCCCGGGATGACTCGTTTGGTACGACGCTCCAGCGCCGGTGTCTGGAGGTACTGCGTTTTTCTCTCTTGATCAAACATTCCATCAGCGCATGCGCAAATGTTCTGGCTCTTCGATACCTAGCCTACCAAAAAAAATTAACATGCTGTTTTTTTTTGTTGTTGTTGCTTTTTTTTTTGTACCAGCAATTGACATTTCAGTTGATTTTATAGGCATAAACGTAACGTAAGAACCGTGCGTGTCTGATCTTGTCTCAGACAGAGGCGAGACCTACTGACTACAATACTACCCAGTACTACTGACTACAATACTACCCAGGACCTACTGACACAATCTGGGCAAGTTTTGAAAGCTAAAACCTTCAATCGATGCGTTATTTTGCTGGTAGGACTGGGTGGCCCGACACTTATGAAAAAGACTATGAAATGAGAATCGGGAGTGTTCCCTTGTCATGGAATGGCAGAATTACCCAGAATTCTTTTTGGGCATGAGCGAGGCAACTTAAGAAGCACCAGACTGGCCCTCATCGAATGGCTCTATGCAATAAGCGCATTCAAAATGTCCTCGTATTACTTAATAAAAGTATGTGGGTCTCTTTTTGTTTTTTTTCTGCTTATATGAAAAATACGTTTTCTCTCCCGTTGCCTTCTTATGCATGATCTTCGCGGAAATTACATTCTGTTCCTCAATAAACCTGGAATAACCACATATGGTCTTAGTTCTCTTTTTTCTTACGTATCAGCTAAGTTGCGGAATGCGCTACCTGATTTTATCCGTACCTATGAGTTTACTGGTTTTAAAAGAGAATCCAGGGCCGCATTTTGTACAGCGGCTTTTCTTTTTAATGAATATATCTTTAAATATTATGTATTTAGTAGGTATCTGTATATGCTATGTATTTTAGCTGTAAATGCAATGTCTCAAAGATATTAGCTCCTGTAGTTATTCGGAAAAAGCTTATGACTGTATGTTATGTTACCTTTAGGAGGGCGCATGCGCACACTTTGTAATTTGCGACTCCAGTGCTTACCATATGGCAGATAAAATGACTTTTCTCTTGAATATATAAGCCATCTAATTCTTACGCTATATTGACAAGGGCGGTTTGGAGCTGTGAGTAGGCGTGGGATTTGTCACATATGGTTTAGGGGCCGACATATCTCTCCCTCAATGCCGTACCGGGAGGCAAGGTCGGTAGCAGAAAGCAGCGAAGGGCCAACTGCGTCCAAAAGCGATCGCACGGGCCGAAATCCCGGGATGACTCGTTTGGTACGACGCTCCAGCGCCGGTGTCTGGAGGTACTGCGTTTTTCTCTCTTGATCAAACATTCCATCAGCGCATGCGCAAATGTTCTGGCTCTTCGATACCTAGCCTACCAAAAAAAATTAACATGCTGTTTTTTTTTGTTGTTGTTGCTTTTTTTTTTGTACCAGCAATTGACATTTCAGTTGATTTTATAGGCATAAACGTAACGTAAGAACCGTGCGTGTCTGATCTTGTCTCAGACAGAGGCGAGACCTACTGACTACAATACTACCCAGTACTACTGACTACAATACTACCCAGGACCTACTGACACAATCTGGGCAAGTTTTGAAAGCTAAAACCTTCAATCGATGCGTTATTTTGCTGGTAGGACTGGGTGGCCCGACACTTATGAAAAAGACTATGAAATGAGAATCGGGAGTGTTCCCTTGTCATGGAATGGCAGAATTACCCAGAATTCTTTTTGGGCATGAGCGAGGCAACTTAAGAAGCACCAGACTGGCCCTCATCGAATGGCTCTATGCAATAAGCGCATTCAAAATGTCCTCGTATTACTTGATAAAAGTATGTGGGTCTCTTTTTGTTTTTTTTCTGCTTATATGAAAAATACGTTTTCTCTCCCGTTGCCTTCTTATGCATGATCTTCGCGGAAATTACATTCGGTTCCTCAATAAACCTGGAATAACCACATATGGTCTTAGTTCTCTTTTTTCTTACGTATCAGCTAAGTTGCGGAATGCGCTACCTGATTTTATCCGTACCTATGAGTTTACTGGTTTTAAAAGAGAATCCAGGGCCGCATTTTGTACAGCGGCTTTTCTTTTTAATGAATATATCTTTAAATATTATGTATTTAGTAGGTATCTGTATATGCTATGTATTTTAGCTGTAAATGCAATGTCTCAAAGATATTAGCTCCTATAGTCATTCGGAAAAAGCTTATGACTGTATGTTATGTTACCTTTAGGAGGGCGCATGCGCACACTTTGTAATTTGCGACTCCAGTGCTTACCATATGGCAGATAAAATGACTTTTCTCTTGAATATATAAGCCATCTAATTCTTACGCTATATTGACAAGGGCGGTTTGGAGCTGTGAGTAGGCGTGGGATTTGTCACATATGGTTTAGGGGCCGACATATCTCTCCCTCAATGCCGTACCGGGAGGCAAGGTCGGTAGCAGAAAGCAGCGAAGGGCCAACTGCGTCCAAAAGCGATCGCACGGGCCGAAATCCCGGGATGACTCGTTTGGTACGACGCTCCAGCGCCGGTGTCTGGAGGTACTGCGTTTTTCTCTCTTGATCAAACATTCCATCAGCGCATGCGCAAATGTTCTGGCTCTTCGATACCTAGCCTACCAAAAAAAATTAACATGCTGTTTTTTTTTGTTGTTGTTGCTTTTTTTTTTGTACCAGCAATTGACATTTCAGTTGATTTTATAGGCATAAACGTAACGTAAGAACCGTGCGTGTCTGATCTTGTCTCAGACAGAGGCGAGACCTACTGACTACAATACTACCCAGTACTACTGACTACAATACTACCCAGGACCTACTGACACAATCTGGGCAAGTTTTGAAAGCTAAAACCTTCAATCGATGCGTTATTTTGCTGGTAGGACTGGGTGGCCCGACACTTATGAAAAAGACTATGAAATGAGAATCGGGAGTGTTCCCTTGTCATGGAATGGCAGAATTACCCAGAATTCTTTTTGGGCATGAGCGAGGCAACTTAAGAAGCACCAGACTGGCCCTCATCGAATGGCTCTATGCAATAAGCGCATTCAAAATGTCCTCGTATTACTTGATAAAAGTATGTGGGTCTCTTTTTGTTTTTTTTCTGCTTATATGAAAAATACGTTTTCTCTCCCGTTGCCTTCTTATGCATGATCTTCGCGGAAATTACATTCTGTTCCTCAATAAACCTGGAATAACCACATATGGTCTTAGTTCTCTTTTTTCTTACGTATCAGCTAAGTTGCGGAATGCGCTACCTGATTTTATCCGTACCTATGAGTTTACTGGTTTTAAAAGAGAATCCAGGGCCGCATTTTGTACAGCGGCTTTTCTTTTTAATGAATATATCTTTAAATATTATGTATTTAGTAGGTATCTGTATATGCTATGTATTTTAGCTGTAAATGCAATGTCTCAAAGATATTAGCTCCTGTAGTTATTCGGAAAAAGCTTATGACTGTATGTTATGTTACCTTTAGGAGGGCGCATGCGCACACTTTGTAATTTGCGACTCCAGTGCTTACCATATGGCAGATAAAATGACTTTTCTCTTGAATATATAAGCCATCTAATTCTTACGCTATATTGACAAGGGCGGTTTGGAGCTGTGAGTAGGCGTGGGATTTGTCACATATGGTTTAGGGGCCGACATATCTCTCCCTCAATGCCGTACCGGGAGGCAAGGTCGGTAGCAGAAAGCAGCGAAGGGCCAACTGCGTCCAAAAGCGATCGCACGGGCCGAAATCCCGGGATGACTCGTTTGGTACGACGCTCCAGCGCCGGTGTCTGGAGGTACTGCGTTTTTCTCTCTTGATCAAACATTCCATCAGCGCATGCGCAAATGTTCTGGCTCTTCGATACCTAGCCTACCAAAAAAAATTAACATGCTGTTTTTTTTTGTTGTTGTTGCTTTTTTTTTTGTACCAGCAATTGACATTTCAGTTGATTTTATAGGAATAAACGTAACGTAAGAACCGTGCGTGTCTGATCTTGTCTCAGACAGAGGCGAGACCTACTGACTACAATACTACCCAGTACTACTGACTACAATACTACCCAGGACCTACTGACACAATCTGGGCAAGTTTTGAAAGCTAAAACCTTCAATCGATGCGTTATTTTGCTGGTAGGACTGGGTGGCCCGACACTTATGAAAAAGACTATGAAATGAGAATCGGGAGTGTTCCCTTGTCATGGAATGGCAGAATTACCCAGAATTCTTTTTGGGCATGAGCGAGGCAACTTAAGAAGCACCAGACTGGCCCTCATCGAATGGCTCTATGCAATAAGCGCATTCAAAATGTCCTCGTATTACTTGATAAAAGTATGTGGGTCTCTTTTTGTTTTTTTTCTGCTTATATGAAAAATACGTTTTCTCTCCCGTTGCCTTCTTATGCATGATCTTCGCGGAAATTACATTCGGTTCCTCAATAAACCTGGAATAACCACATATGGTCTTAGTTCTCTTTTTTCTTACGTATCAGCTAAGTTGCGGAATGCGCTACCTGATTTTATCCGTACCTATGAGTTTACTGGTTTTAAAAGAGAATCCAGGGCCGCATTTTGTACAGCGGCTTTTCTTTTTAATGAATATATCTTTAAATATTATGTATTTAGTAGGTATCTGTATATGCTATGTATTTTAGCTGTAAATGCAATGTCTCAAAGATATTAGCTCCTATAGTCATTCGGAAAAAGCTTATGACTGTATGTTATGTTACCTTTAGGAGGGCGCATGCGCACACTTTGTAATTTGCGACTCCAGTGCTTACCATATGGCAGATAAAATGACTTTTCTCTTGAATATATAAGCCATCTAATTCTTACGCTATATTGACAAGGGCGGTTTGGAGCTGTGAGTAGGCGTGGGATTTGTCACATATGGTTTAGGGGCCGACATATCTCTCCCTCAATGCCGTACCGGGAGGCAAGGTCGGTAGCAGAAAGCAGCGAAGGGCCAACTGCGTCCAAAAGCGATCGCACGGGCCGAAATCCCGGGATGACTCGTTTGGTACGACGCTCCAGCGCCGGTGTCTGGAGGTACTGCGTTTTTCTCTCTTGATCAAACATTCCATCAGCGCATGCGCAAATGTTCTGGCTCTTCGATACCTAGCCTACCAAAAAAAATTAACATGCTGTTTTTTTTTGTTGTTGTTGCTTTTTTTTTGTACCAGCAATTGACATTTCAGTTGATTTTATAGGCATAAACGTAACGTAAGAACCGTGCGTGTCTGATCTTGTCTCAGACAGAGGCGAGACCTACTGACTACAATACTACCCAGTACTACTGACTACAATACTACCCAGGACCTACTGACACAATCTGGGCAAGGTTTGAAAGCTAAAACCTTCAATCGATGCGTTATTTTGCTGGTAGGACTGGGTGGCCCGACACTTATGAAAAAGACTATGAAATGAGAATCGGGAGTGTTCCCTTGTCATGGAATGGCAGAATTACCCAGAATTCTTTTTGGGCATGAGCGAGGCAACTTAAGAAGCACCAGACTGGCCCTCATCGAATGGCTCTATGCAATAAGCGCATTCAAAATGTCCTCGTATTACTTGATAAAAGTATGTGGGTCTCTTTTTGTTTTTTTTCTGCTTATATGAAAAATACGTTTTCTCTCCCGTTGCCTTCTTATGCATGATCTTCGCGGAAATTACATTCGGTTCCTCAATAAACCTGGAATAACCACATATGGTCTTAGTTCTCTTTTTTCTTACGTATCAGCTAAGTTGCGGAATGCGCTACCTGATTTTATCCGTACCTATGAGTTTACTGGTTTTAAAAGAGAATCCAGGGCCGCATTTTGTACAGCGGCTTTTCTTTTTAATGAATATATCTTTAAATATTATGTATTTAGTAGGTATCTGTATATGCTATGTATTTTAGCTGTAAATGCAATGTCTCAAAGATATTAGCTCCTGTAGTTATTCGGAAAAAGCTTATGACTGTATGTTATGTTACCTTTAGGAGGGCGCATGCGCACACTTTGTAATTTGCGACTCCAGTGCTTACCATATGGCAGATAAAATGACTTTTCTCTTGAATATATAAGCCATCTAATTCTTACGCTATATTGACAAGGGCGGTTTGGAGCTGTGAGTAGGCGTGGGATTTGTCACATATGGTTTAGGGGCCGACATATCTCTCCCTCAATGCCGTACCGGGAGGCAAGGTCGGTAGCAGAAAGCAGCGAAGGGCCAACTGCGTCCAAAAGCGATCGCACGGGCCGAAATCCCGGGATGACTCGTTTGGTACGACGCTCCAGCGCCGGTGTCTGGAGGTACTGCGTTTTTCTCTCTTGATCAAACATTCCATCAGCGCATGCGCAAATGTTCTGGCTCTTCGATACCTAGCCTACCAAAAAAAATTAACACGCTGGTTTTTACAAGGAATTGAGATTTCACTTTATTCTACTGGCATAAACGTCTTTATTTAGCTGTAACTAGTTTAACTGCTGAGGTTTTTGAGCTAGTTGACTTTAATTAATAGACTATAAAGATATAAAAATGATATGCATGCTATCAAGACAAAAAACTAAACATCATACAAATAACGGCATATGGTGTCTAAGTACTGCAATATTACTTTAATGTCCTCAATTTGTCATATGTATAAGAGTATCTATCATACATAGTATGTGATACCAATGAGCTAATGTGAATTTATTTCTCTCACTTTTCATATCTCCCAACTACTATTTCTCTTAACCTTACTCCACTGTCACATCACAACCATTCCCTAACAACAGATGCTCCGGTGAAGAATAACTGGAGAAAAGAAACTATGGTAAATTACCCTTTGAGACAGTCCTTACTTTTGAGGTTTCTGTCTTTCAAAGCATACTTGTGTTCATTTCCTCTGTTCCCTTTCGGCTAAAAAATTTGAAACACAAGCTTAGGTTTTGCAAATCTGGCGTCAATTAGAAAGTCAAATTTTAGCTGAATTTCCGCGCGCTGAATTAATAAACTTTCCATTTTGTTTTTCTGTCAAAGTAACAATGTAAACTTTCAATCTTACCAAATAATTTCTTTTGCAAGCATCGACTTGTCGTTAGTGAATGTTTAAGTCAACGAAGATAATTCCCTTCAAAATAAAAGCGGCGTATTTAATGTTAGCTTTCTGGGCCCGGTTGTTCAAAAGCCGATTAACTTAATCCAGGATTAGCGTAAACTTTTGTTTCACGTTTTCAACTTTTTGGTGAAAGTTTCTTTTGCTTATTTTTGCTTTTCAAGATTGCCTTCTTCTAATGTAAAGTTTTGCCGAAAATCAGCGTTGAACAGCATTTGGGAGTAGAGAAATAAACTCCTTGATCTGGGATTAGCGTTAATCGGCTTTTG
>OX421455.1:3227985-3230485 GCA_949126865.1 Montipora capitata
AAGAACCTTGGAGTCCTGTGATTTTATCTCGGTTTCTTTTCGCCAAAATTCATTGTCTATCGTGGTCTATTTTGTATAGCTGTTATTAAAAAAAAAAACCAAATGGCGCTAGACTGTATAAAATAATAATTATAATTATATTATCTGTACTTCACTCTCCAGTCAGAGGACAATGACACTATGCCACTCTGGAATTTAAAATTGTGTCACATCAAGTAAGATTAGGCTTTCTGGATTGTTACGCTTTCAGTAGTTTTGTGTGACATTGTTATTGTTTACTGTAATTGCCAAGATTCTAGAGGTTGCAAGATACTCCGGTCACCTTCAACAATTACAGGGGTAGCTCACTTGGTGTGAGGTAATAGACAAATTGAACTCCACTGACAGGTGATATGTAAACCAGATTTAATCAAAGTTCAAAATCTCAGTTTCCTTCCTTGAGTTACAAAGTAAGGACAACTTGTAGAATCGACAATAATTTTACGATGTAACAGTTACAGTAGTAAAAGTAGTAGAACAGTAGTAGCAGTGGTAGTAGTGGTGATGATTACGATGGCGGTGGTGGGTTCAAACTGAAAAATGATAATTCAGTATACAAGTTAGAAAGTATTAAACTAAGCTACTAAGGGATTCAACATGCGACATAAACATTTTATATCTTGGTGATAACTGGATTTCCATAGAACCTTAATAAAAATTTAATTGTAACTTATAACTAGCTATAGCACAACAATTAAAAATGAAAATTAAGACTAAAATGAACATAATGTGCAGCAAATTAATCATTAAGAATTATTTGGCATGTAACAGACTTCTTGACAATCGCACTTCTAGTGCAAATTATTGTTCATTCAAACACTAAAACTCTAAAATCGACCACAATCATGCAGCAGTACTAAACTATCAAATTATTCTGAAAAGATCAAGACTTACTTCGGCGGACGACTCACACCAAAAGATAGCTTGATAGGATATCCATTGATAGATAGCAAGTAGCAGAGTGTACGATCGCTGAACAATAATAGCTGAATACACCTAAGGGCCGGGTTGTATAATGTGTTCTCTACAGTTTTCTAAAGTCCCTTGCAGAACTTGTACATGTACTGTAGTAGCTACATGTATCAATATACATGAAACTCCAAAGGAAATTGAAATATCTATATATAATATTTATAATCACTCTAGAAAATTCATGAGAAAAATAAAGAAAGGAAAAGTAGGTGTTTCAAAACTAACAATTTACCACCTTTTTAGTGTCTGAGCTATTGTCGAGCCATTACACAGTTCAGATGGCAGCACACTGTACCACCACCACCAACACGAGAAAAATATCAGGTACAAAATATCAAGCTGTTTAATTTTGGGACAGTCAAATGACGACAGTAATAATTATTAATTAATTAATTAATTAATTAATGTTTTTAAGTGACAGAAACAAACATTGGAGGTGTATTTAGGACATCTTGTTGATTGACATCAGGCAACACAGTAATACATTTAAAGAGCATAGTTTTGTTGCAGAGTAGGGGCAAGCAAAAAAGATGCTGTCAGATGGCAATGCATAAAATGCTACTGTTCATTTAGTTATATCTATAAGCAGGGCATCCATCATTCAATAAAAATTATTAAAAATTATTTTCGATAAAAATGACAACGGCAGTCAGGTATTGTGGTATTAGTCTATTTCAAAAAGTAAATGTGTAATTATAGTGGGAAATTCATACTTTTATAGTTGTACTCATACTTCAGTCAAAAGAGTGCTATCATTAACATGTCGGATGGTTCACGTCTTTCAGCAGTTCAACTGCAAGGTGCAATTCTGCGACCTTGTGAAAAATTATGGAACACAGGAACATTACAGTTTGATACAAGTTAACAACATAGTTTTTTACCACAATTGCTTGTAATCTCGCAATCTGATTGGCTAATTTTCCATTGTCGATAAGAGTCTAGAGAATGCTGTGCGCGTCACGCTCACATCAATTTGTCAGGCAATTTAATAACCAATCAGGAACGCCCATTTTGGGAAATAACCCAATCATATTGTGAGAAAGTTATAGACAACGCTTGCTCTTTCTTCGTGCCATGATTTTGGTCACGCTCTGAAATAAAAACTTTCTTTGGCGTTGAATATTGTGGTAAAAAACAATCGAAAGTGATTCAGGATTGTCTGTACTCTTACATGTATTGACAACGATATTCATCGTCAAGTGGTAAATACGTTGTGGACTCACTTCAAATGGCTGTGCCTTGTGAGTCCACAACATTTTTACCACTGTGATGACGAATATTGTTGTCGATGGTAAGTGTAAAGACAACGCTGAACCACTTTCGATTCGTTGAATGCCATTTTTTCAGAGGTCCATTGTAATCAAGCCAGAGATGACCATTCGACAGCTTGCCTCACAGATGGATCTCAATCCAGGTTGTGCCCTATTGTGTTTGTTTATTTAGCCATTGACTCCTAATTTATGGACTGTTAACCCTCAAGGGTTTGCAG
>OX421455.1:3235485-3242985 GCA_949126865.1 Montipora capitata
CATACCAGCATGTTTTGTTCACATGCTCTTCAAGTTTTCAGGTTTTCCGTGAGAGCAGAGATATTTATGAATCTGCCTAGGAATCTAGAAGAGTTAGAAACATCTATCTCCTATGATTTTCCAAAGACACGAAATAATTTATGGAATTTGGTATACTTTACCTAGAAGAGATATATGATTCAGCAACTAAGAGAAAAAAAATGCATGAAACCGAAGTGAAACTAGAAAGATTGAGGAGGAAATATTTCTGCGTCTAGGGAATTATGCGCACACGCTCTTCCGTGTTTCAAGGAGCATTTAAAATCTTGATTTCAAGCGACTCCTGGATTGTAATTTACCTCATTCCAAACTTGTTGACTTTTTTGTCTCCATTGCGAAACGCGCAGAGACGTTATTAGGGTGGTCATGCAAAACCCGAATGCTCTCTCAAAAAAAACAGAAAATTTCAATTTCACAACATAACAACAAACCGTTAATGTTTGAAAAGTAAAACTTCGCGCAAAATTCGTCACGCTTCAAGGATGGACACAAATGGTAGTAGAACAAAAAAGAAAATTCTAGATTTTTCTACTCGGCTTTGTTTTTACCTGTAGTTCCAGTCTCAGGAGGAAAGAAGACTATCACATTTATTGACACTCCTGGGCATGCAGCATTTGAGACAATGCGAGCCAGAGGTGCTAACGTGACTGATGTTGTCATACTTGTGGTTGCTGCAGATGAAGGAGTTAAGCAACAAACAGTGGAATCCATAAAGCATGCAACAAATGCAAGAGGTCAAAATTAATGCCATGTTGTTGTTAAGAGGAATAAACTTTTAAACTTTCATTTCACCGACAATCATTTACAACATTTACAGGGTATGCTAGCATAACTTCTCATGTATAAGTGAGTTATTACCTTTTTTTATAGCTTTTAATAAATTTAAACGGTTGTAAAGATGAAAAATCAAGGTTTTAATGTAATATCACAAGTTAGAGTACCTCGTACGTAGAGTACCTTTAATAATGTAGGTTATATCATAACTATATTTCCTTTCATAAAAATTCATTTTTTAAAACTGTACTTGCAGTTCCTATAATTGTGGCAATTAATAAAGTGGACAGGCCAAGAGTCAATGTGGTATGTTCAAAATGCATCCTTATTTAAATTTTGTTTTCATTTTTAAGTGGCATGCAGGCCAGCCTTTTCATTAGATGTACTATTGCATGTTTACATTCGCTTTTCTTCACAGCAACAAACAAAACAACAGCTCCTTCAACATGGGATACAACTCGAGGAGTATGGGGGAGATGTTCAGTCAGTGGAAGTTTCAGCATTAAAGGTATTAAACCCAAGTCCACAGAGCAAATTGATGATGATTTCAAATTACTGTACATTATTTTTACTCTTTTCAAATGTTAGTATGTAATATACCAAAAAACCCCCTTCTTTGTAAAATTCATTGTTTGGTGTCACTTGTAATTGCTGCGTGCCTTTTGGGCAAAATCATAGTTTTCGTCAACTTCCCCTTGCATCATGGACAATCCTGCCTGTTAATTTTGTTCACTCTTTCGTTGGTCTATTTAATGCTACAATATTCTTGCCTAAAGGAAGTGACGAGGAAAATCCTTTTCAAGTAGCTTAGTGTTAGTGATACAAAATAAGTGGTTTTTTTCTCATCCTTTGCTAGAGCTTGATAATACCGGTACATGTACATGTAGCTAGGTTATGGTGATTGTTGGGTGGACATATGTATTTGTTGTGTCCTGAAGGGGTTTAACTAGAACTCTGACTTATTTTGATTAAAACAGTTGCTTATGTGTCCCTATTAGTTTGTTTAGTTTTGGACCTTAGACCTTGATATGTGTCTTATAATTTTTAATTTATACTTTTAAGGTCAGGCTGAAGCTGCTTTCTTGTTATAGTTACCAGTGATGAGTGAAAAAAAATAAAGATTTTGTACATGTAGGCTTCTTTATCACAATAATAATTATTATTATTATGCTTTCCAGGGAATCAACCTTGAAGGATTGTTAGAGGCAATCATAACCCTTGCTGAGTTACATGATCTAAAAGCCAAAAGAGATTGCCCTGTGGAAGGAATTGTTCTGGAGTCCAGGAGAGACAAAGGAAAAGGGTACTTGTGTGCATTCATGCAATTTTCGTGCATGATTCTTCTTTGAAAAAGCTGGCCCTGCCAATCACCCTTATTAATGTTTGCAGTCCTAGGTACTGAATCAAAGGTGCTCAATGAGATTAGGCTGAATGCCTCTGGTAGCCACTATAATAAATCATGGTCTATTTTTGTTTCTGAAGCTTAGCACAACTGCCAGGTGTAATTAACTGGGAGTTTTTTGTGATGAGGGAGGAAAACCAGAGTACCTGAAAAAAAAAAAAAACTCTTGAGTAAGGTTTGAAAAACTAAAATAACTCAGCCCATCTGCGATCAACGAGTTGGATGGCCATTGTGGTGTCTCCTGTTCCAGCCTGACTGGATTATCTCTAGACCGTCACCCGTCCAGATAATAATCCCGGAAACCTGTCTACCTTTGGCAAAGCTGATTACTGCTCTCCTTTAGTGCAATACAAGAAGCTGTCACTGTCAGCCAAACTTCTTCAGAAAAGGACCTTGATTATTAAAGAGATGTGGCTCTTTGACCTTAGTCCATTCAATTCAACACTGCTTTTAATGCTTATCCAAGATGGCTTAATTACGTACATGTATTATTTAAGTTGAAGGCAATGAAATACGGAGTTTATAAGTTAAATTTTGCACAGGAACTCTATAATAATTTATTATTATAGTCAGGGGTTTTATACTGATGTTGGCACTCTGTTGTCCAGAACGAAATGACTGACATCTTGCCCAGTGCAGAGGTCAGAGTTGGCTTTTTCACAACTATTTTACTAATTCTTGTCGTCATCTATTTCAGTTCTGTTGCAACAGTCCTGGTCAAAAATGGAACCCTGAAGAAAGGCAGCATTATTCTGGTTGATGAAACATTTGCAAAGGTAAGTACCACCACCAAGAAGCCAGTTGTGCATTTCGTTTCTCAAAGAAATGTAATGAAGTTGAAAAGACAATAAAAGAAAAGGAATTTGTTTTAGGACAGAATCCCTCAAAATGTTTTTTAAAAGAGATAAAATCTCTTGATCAATGGCAAACACATGTCAACCATTTTTCCTGACAGTTTGGCATGTAATCTGCCAAATTTGACATAAACTGGCAAATGCTATCAGTGTGGTGAAGTGTTGTGGTTTTTGGATGACGAAACAATTTATTAATAAATTATGAATAAACTGCTTCATAGCACAAAATAGACTAGTTTTGCATTTTCCTTTGTTTTCAACAAAACAAAATGCTAATTATTTCCCTGAACCTTGACTCTGTTCCTTTGTTGCTGCACAATTTGAAACTAGCCTATTAATGCAAAGCACTTTGTGATGTACCAGTAGCTCCATGCCCCTCATTATTCAGTCATGAGACAGAAATAACTAATAACTTTCACTACGGTGTATTTCGTTAATTTTCTTATAAACTTGTGCAGGACTCAAAAATGGATGTGTCCAGGAGATCAGCGTTACTCTTGCTTAATTCTAGCAGGGAGATTTATCTCAACATTGACCAACACTCTTGTTGTGCTGTAGTTGCACTACATTATTGAACTGCCGTGTGATTTCACTGTTGCCAATACAGGTTCGTCTGATGTTCGACAGCTGTAGTCAAGTGATAGCCGAGGCAACTCCTTCAACTCCTGTAGAGGTTATTGGTTGGAGGGAGCTTCCTTCAGCAGGTGGTGAAGTCATAGAAGTCAGATCAGAGGTAATTAAAGTCCTGAGGAAAAGATTCTTTTTTAAATCCTACATCTACATGTAAGTTTTTAGATTGTTATATAGTAAGGTCTTTAGAAGTATTATAGTTACCAGTAGTAATAATAATTATTGTGACTTAACAATTTCAATTTTTTCATAAAATAATAATTTTTATACTGTAGTCAATGAAAAGCAATCTAGCCAGAATAATGTTTTTGATGCACAACAATTTATTCAATTAAAAACTTGCAGCAAGAAGCTTGTGATGTGATAAACAAAAGAAAGGCAGTGTTGCGGGAAAGCAAACTGTTCTCTGGAATGGAGCATAACTTGCTTCAGGATGTTGAACGCAGCTATAGAGGAGATCTTGCTCCCAAGATGCCGAGCAGGGATTATGACAGCTCACATAAGTTAAATGTTGTTATAAAAGGTTGGTGATGCTGAAATAATAATTTGTTGCGATCTCTTGAGATGTTTGTTTGGAAATATGAATAATTATTATAAAACTAGTCATAATAATCACACAGCAGACCTGTACAAAACATAAGGTCACAGGTCATTGTTTTACCAATTAAAACAGAAGAAATCCTAAACATTCATCAAACCCAGCCTTGGGCCTAATTAGGCCTAAACAAACGTTTTTTAAGGCCTAATGGTAACATTGGTATTAAAACAGTTAGGGTTGTTTCTGTATTGGTGAAACATTTGACTTGTGACCTGTGACCTTTGTTGTGTACCTGCCCGTAATCACACAGTAAAGTTGTGTGATCTAAACATGCACTATAAAGGTAAACCCTTAAACCACTTTGATAAGGTTATAACATCAAAATAATTATAATTTAATAATTACTATTATAATATTAATTTTCTGAAAATATTCTCGGGGTACAATGATATTTACCTGACCATATGTTTTGGGTTGGAAGCATGGCTAAAGATCCTGCTTTTGTTTTAATGTTCTGTGATTAATGTTTGCCTTCATTTCATTTCATTTTAGGTGATGTTGATGGTTCAATAGAAGCTATTAATGATGCTCTCCAAACATACAAATCTAGAAAGGTTTCCTTAAATGTTTTGTGCGCTGAAGTTGGACCTGTCAATGAAAATGACGTAAAACTTGCAGAAACGTTTAAAGGTCAGGGACCTTAAAGATGTAAACTTGTGTCACTAGCGTTAAATGTACACTGCAAATTACCTCTAATGTCATTAATTTAAGTGGCTGTAGGACAAAATGAGTTAATTTATTTAGAAGTGCTCTCGTTTGGCAAAATTGTAGCCAAATTGCCTGCCAGTTTATAAGGATGACTGAGTGTATAAAATATGGGATTCTTTGCCAAAAGAATGGCTGCAGGTTGACAAAATAAGGGGTGGCAAACCAAGTCACTAGTGGAAACGATTATTTTTTAATTCATACAGTCCTTTGATTATATACAGTCCATTTTTAAACACAGTCCTTTGATTGTCGCCATTGAAATGTGTGATGTATGTTACAGTTATGTAGCATGTATTAAGGTCAGCAATATATATAGCTTTCGTTGTCATAGTATACACTGCCTTTGTAGCCTTAAATCTGAAACATGTATACACCTTATTCCAAAATGACCGCCATTAATTGTTAGCATTCTTTTGTTTCCATGCAGATTGGCCCTTATGGCCTCGCTTTCAAACGCAAAATTCAAAAGAATATTTAACCTTAAACAAGGCCATGAGGGCCAATTTGCATGGAAACTTGTAAAAGAATACTAAAATGGCGGTCATTTTGGAATAGGGTGCACATGTATGCTCACAAAAAAGATGACAAAGTGAAATGTAAAATTATATCAGTTTTCTCCTGATGACCTCAATAAAAATTATGTGCATGATGTTAATGTTGTAGTGTTTCACCAATGTCATTAGCAATAACGTTAAGCCATTTTTTAAATGTGGTTTGACATCATTTTAGGTACAGTATTTGGTTTCAATGTGAAGATCTCTAGGAAAATGCACACGTTTGCAAAACGGCTGGGTATAAGCATAAGGGAACACAAGATCATTTACAAGCTCCTGGAGGATATCAAGGTTTGTCGACTTACATGTAGGTTGTCTCTGTTACGAGCCTAGGAAGGCCCATCAGGCCGGCGCTTGTCTCCGGTTTCCGACTTAGGTTGAGAACAACCAAAAACTGTAGGCCCATGGGAGCTTGCTCAAGTGCACTTTATGGGAATCTCACACCAACTGTCATTGCAGCAATACGGTAAAAGCAGGTCTAGACTATTAAATGTCAATCTATACCTGACATCCTTTTATTTTACTCACAAACCTTTGGTGATGAGCACATGTATGGTTTCGATATAAGATTTCAAAGCAAACAATGAGGAAACTAAACTATAAAATTTTAACTCTGAATAATAATATATTTTTACTTGAAAAGGAAAAGTTTTTTTATCCTGTCAATAGGAATTTAGACATGAAGAACTTTAAATAATATAAAAAAAATATACAGAGAATCTTTTGAAATCTTCTGAGGGGAGTTACATGACGATTGTATCATTGAACAGGGATGTTGATTTTGAATTATGTGTACACTGTACCCATGACCCACCGGGGCATTTTTTCTGGTGATTCTAAGGGTGCGTTCGATTATTCTGGAATAAGAATACATGGAATGTAAGCTAGAAATCCTTCGTTTTTATGGAGATTCACATTAAAATTGTCAAACATCCGCTAAAATGCTATTTTAAACATAAATTATTTTTATTATCCTTGCTGCTTCGAAACACGCCAAACATACTGTTTTAATCATCACTCCACGTATTCTTATTCCGGAATAGGGTCAATCGAATGCGCCTTAAGTTTCCACCATTATGGCAACTTGGCAGATATAACTGACAGTAATTTTGGACCTTCAACCATGATCTGAGAGGCTTGTGGGTCCAAATTACAGCTAGTTTTGATAAACTTTACGTATCCTGCCCGGCAGACAAAAAGCGAAATTTTGAGGTTCCATTGGTAAAACATGTTTGCTTTTGGTGGGGAGATTAATACAACTAACTGTAGATGAGATGAGAACCCGGAGAAAAACCCTTGCAGATGGTTGAGAATCAAGACAGGCTCAGTGTGCTTTTGGTTTCACCTCCAGGATTGTAACTGTAACCAGTTCCTTTGAGTTTCAAGTTTAATGCAAAAAAATCATTTAGGTACATCACTTCTGTAATAACTTTGATTTTCAGCCAGGAAGCTCCACTCATCCGAAAGTGGTTCTAGGGAGGTCCTGTATCCTATCGAATTGGAATTTAGAAATGTTGGTTTTTGAGGAGAGGGGAAAACTGGAGAACCCACAGAAGAACCTCTTGGAGCAGAGTAAAGAACCAACAACAAACTTAATTAACCCACAGATGGCCACGAGTCTGGAATTGAACCTGGGCCACATTGGTGGGAGGCAAGTGCTAAAACCACTAAGCTTGTCCCTGCTTCCCTCCTCCCATCTGAGCCACTAAGCCACTAAACCTTTAAGCCATCCCTGCCCCCTCCTCCCATCTGAGTAGTGTTCAAAATTCTAATGTCGGCTTTCAATGCCCCCAGCCACTAAATATCATGATGGAATGTATTGCTTGTGAAATCTGACTTGGTAATCTTGTTTTAGGATGAACTTTCAAACAGACTGCCACCAATGGAAGAAGAGACAGCCATTGGTGAGGCTGCTGTTCTCCAAGTGTTTCATCTAACTGG
>OX421455.1:3247985-3252985 GCA_949126865.1 Montipora capitata
TTTATTATATACCCAAGAACAAACTCAAATATTTCAATAACTGAACAAATCAAGCTTTCATTTTAAATACTCGGATAATAGAAAGCATTGTTATTGTGGACAAACAAAGGCAATTTCCGGACTTTGCAACCCCAGGCTTGTACTTGAAAATGAAAACAGCAGGTAGTGAAGCAGCTCTAATAAAAGCTGGCTGTCCTTCAGTATTGTTTTATATAGTAAAACAATTTTCTGTTGTTTTCTTTTCCTTTCCGTTCAGGTGTCACAAGCCAATCTTATTGTTTGATTACAAAAGCTGCTACAAGATTTTCCCTGAACAAAACATGAAAAGTAGCTGGCATTTTTAAACTCTTTCTAGAAAACCTTTCAATATTACTGTGGTCATTTTTTGTGTTAACATCAACAAAAGCATAAAGAAATCTTCCTAGCTGTTAACTGGAACAAACCTTTCATCATGCTTTGCATAACTTTTTAAAACTAATCAAGATTGACAAAAATCATGTGATTCTATCAAAGCATCTTCTGACTGTCATGGTCCAACTTCACTTCCAGACCTGATAAGAGGTGTAGTGTCATTAAAGGAGCTGATAGATTCTGAAGGTGAAATTAGGCCTGTACTTTCATAAATGGAGACAGAGTCCTCTGGTTCTTCTCTCGTGTTCACAGTCTGTGAAATTTCCTGCAGAGTTAGTTGAGCTGACATTTCATGTGTTGTGACAGTTGAGGTATTACTTTGATTCCCAGACCCCACTACCAAAGCTTGGTTCAGAGTTTGGTTGTGTCTGTCATTTTGAGTTCCATATGCTGCACGATCCATTTCTCCCAAGTTTGAAGGAGGACTCAGGACAGTGAGATGAGGCTGCCTGATTGAAACTTCAAAAGCATCACCCACATTTCTGCTGCCAATAAATTCATATGGTGGTGGAGGTGATGACGGTTCTTCAGTTAAGTGTGTGGCATTTGCAGTGGAGATCCTAAGACGGGATCTTCTTTGCCTGGTCATGCGCCTTCCAGAGCCTGTAGCTGTTTTTCCTCTTAGCTTGTCCACAATAAAAACAAGACATATAATTGATAGGGCAGAGCCAGTGATAGAAAGAATGACTATAACATAGTTACGCACATCGCTGCTTTTCTGAGAAGTTGGACTTGCAGTATTCTTGCAATGGCGCTCATCCGATGCATCTGGACAGTCATTGGTACCATCACATTGTAGTTGACATAAAATTTTCTTGCCACTCTTGCAAGTAAACAGTAACTTATTATCAAAAACATCACAGTAATTTAAATAGTTGTTTGGATCCATGCCATAGTAGCTAGCTAAGAAACCCTTTCCCTTGTTCTTAAAGCTGGTTTTCAGCCTCACAAACATCTGATGACCAGTTGATCTTACTGTGCCAACTGGTTTACTGTTGATTGTACAGAATTGTCCCAGCAAATTATCATTGTCGCCTGTACCATCAAATACTTCCACATAATCACCACTGCAATATCCAGGAGTTGAAAATGTTGATACTTCAGAATCAACATCAAATGATTCAAACAGCAATGAAATTGTCTTTCCCTCTGAGACCTTTATAAGCCACGTACACTCCTTGTCCAATTTACGTGATCCTGGGTAACCTGGTGACGAGAACCGTCCATAATCACTGTCCAGGAATCCAGTGCAATGAGGCACTCGTGAGAAATGAGCTTGAAAGCCTCGCGAGTTACTCTCTTTGTACGATTTGAACTCAAGAGACATAGTATTTCCAGTTGACGTTATCAGAGATTTTTGGGGTGGTCTGGTTGAACAGAAATGTCCTAATTCACTGTTAGTTGCGTTTAAACCATCCAAAACTTTGACGTAGTCTACACTACAAGGGTATTTGCCATCCATCTTGAAATCGTTAAATTTTACCTGGATCACATAATCAGGTGGTACCCTTATTTTCCATCGGCATTGAACATCTGCGGGAAATCTTGAAGGATAAGCTGGACTGGCAAAATTTCCTGTAGTATCAGTGTAATAGCCTCCACAAGCGGCATACATGGCACGAAAACTACCTTGAAAGCTTTGAGTGGTTCGATTGTCCGACTTGAATACAACACGTAGCGTACTGCTGGTAGTTGTTATCTGTCTTGGGGGGATATTCCCAGCGCAATATTTGCCGACAAAGTTTGAGCCATCGAACACTTCAATATGATCACTTTTGCAACCAATCGCATAAATTTTAGACGCAGAGACCGGTTGAAGGTTAAAAACTTCAAAAACAAGGATTATTTTCTGAAACATGGGTAACCTTATTGTCCACGAGCACTCCTTGTTTGCCGGGTATTGATTTGGATAGTTCGGACTCAAAATTTCTCCATTTGAGTCAGTCTTGAAAAAGTTACAGCTTGGTTGCTTATTATTCGAGTGGTAACTTGGTTCTGACGAAACTTGCACCACTTTCAACAAAAGGACTACAAATCCCCACTTTAAGGAAGTCATAAGAGACGCACATTGCCTTTCTGCCATCTTTCCCAATCCAGTACAAAATGCCAGAGTCAACCAACAACAAAAGACACGAAAGTTTCACCACAAAGCACAAATCAGTGTCGATCTCTCGGACGATGTAAGCTAAGCTTAATGTCCAAATTTGAACAATTTTTCCGTCACAATCACATCTCTCGTGTTTAAGAACGTGACAGGTGGACTCTGCTTGGTGATGTCAGAATCCATAATACGTCAAGTGAAGACAAATGTAAACAACTTGTGTAAACATCGAAAGGACACGCAAATTTCTAACAATAGCAAAACCACTAGGCATTGTAACCGCTCCTTATTTTCACTCCACTGCTCCACTCAAGAAACGTGACGCATGGGAGGATGGTGTTTGTAAAAAAAGATACTTGGAAGTATCATCCTTAAAGGATGCTGGATACAAGATTCGTAAGAAAAGACTAAATGCCCACAAACACCAATCTCCACCACCTTTAGAATTATTGTTTGGACTATCATCATGAAACGAGAATACAACTCTTAAGTGACGTTTTCTCTTGCGTAATCCTGAATCTTTTTCCGCGTTCATGCCTCCCACAATGCGATAGGATGACCGACCTCGACATTCCAGAAGATTTATTATGGGCGCTACCCTGGATGCCAGACGTTTTTTCTCTCTTAGAGCGACGAATTAGCGAGTCGCGGAGCGGCGGGAAAACCGTCACCGCCAAAAATACGAAGTATGCTAAAAGGAATAGAGCAACGTGAATTGGTTCATTGGCGCAGTGCAGAAGAGACTAAATGAGTTAGAAATGATGCAGCCTAAATACAAGCATAGTCTTGTTGCCTTTTGTCAAATGGTTCACTCAAACAAGAAACGAAATAGGAAGATAGGAAATCGTCTGGTCACCCGAAGGGGGGGTACTCCCAAAAAAATTGGGTAGGGGTGTGTGGCCCGCTTCCCAAAACCCTTACCCTATAATTATTTCCCTATAATTATAATTATAATTATAATTATAATTATTTCCCTAGTTCAGACCAATGTTAAAGGCAATGTTTATCTGCTTTTATTAGGTAGGTTACATGAGAAAGAAGTAGCTTCTAAATAAAAAACGAATTCAAGACTAGAGTGCAAAAATGGATAGCCTATTTATGACCAAAACGGCTGAAAAACCCTACCCTTTGGGGCCGCACATACCTATATAGCCCCTATAATGGAGTACCCCCCCCCCCCCGGGGTCTGGTCATTACTGTTAAAACGGAAAAGACTAACTGAAACCGTTTTAAGGAAATAAAAATCGCTTCATCTTCCAAACACGAACTGGTATGGTAAGGGTGTCAACCTAGGCTAACGTGGTTCAGTCCATCGATGTTCAATGTAACATGAAACGCTTTAACGAAAAGTTGATTGATTTAGTGTAATTACAAATGCTTCATCGAAACAACAAATGACTCATATGGTATAGATACGAATCGACCTAATATGAAATGGTTTATGCAAAGGAATTTTTTTAAAAAAACGCAAGTATCGGCAAATGATTCAATGTAATCTGAAACGGTTTAACAAATGGACGATTGAGTTAAGGGGCTGTTACACTGTGAAATGTTTCGTGCAACTTGTCTCACAATGTTTTGGCGACACTGGGGCGGGACAAGTTGCACGAAACATTTCACAGTGTGACATACCCTGCGTCGGCCAAAATCGTTGCGAGACAAGTTGCACGAAAAGTAGAACCTAATTCTACTTTTTGCGCCTTATTACTACCAAATATAAAACTTGTTTGAAAATATAAAACTTGCGGAAAACACGAAACTTGGGACATTGATCTCAAGAAGTTCGTTAGCAAGCTCAATGGACTTAAGTTGGGCCTGGACTACGGTCACTGCAATGCATGTGCTAGCTAGATTGTTCAAGTTGTACATTGAATAGGAATTTAATTCTGGTTTTTGATGTACTTAATTAGCTTATATATAATTTGTATTTTGGAGCCTAAACCCTCCGATAATATCATGCAAAAGAGGTAAAGCTCTTAAAGACACGCTGGTCTGCGGGAAATATAATTTGAAGGCTCTATGCAGAATGCGAGACGACCGCAAAAAACACACTTATTAAGTACGTGCAGGCCTGCATGTCATTAACGTCTATCTAGAAATGCAAGCACATAATGTTCACTCATTTCAATCCTCTGCAAGTGACGTCTTTTAGTCTAACTGAACTTTTGCGTCTAAGTCAAGTTATTATATCTTTGGTAATGTTCGGAAGCTATATAAATTGTTGATCAGTTGAGCTGGAGCAACGTGGTTTCAACCAGGCGGGATCGGGATGAAAATGCACATTACGGCGGGATGGCGAGATGCGGTATTCAAAAAGCCTATTGCCTCGGATTTGTTAACTGAAGTTCATATCGGGTGAAGATGTGTGGAATTACTGAAGAAAATATAATCCGTTTTCTGAAGGGCGTTTAGATAACGGCTTAATATGTTGTTTTCACAGTATATATACTGTAACATTTTAAGCCACTGACTATGGTCGGTATAACAA
>OX421455.1:3257985-3262985 GCA_949126865.1 Montipora capitata
ACATAAGCTTGTTCCTTTTGAATCCCTGCAGTAAGGCTGCCAGTGAACTTGTATTGATGGAGCTTATTCCTTTTGGTTTTGTAAATCACAGTTTGCATTACCATACAAAAAGGGCAAACAAAATACATGTAGGCTATTGTATTGCCTTATTTCTAGTTGAGCTATCCAGTGAATGGCAGTAATCCTCTGTTCTAAGAACTAAATCCTCAGTGTTGAGGATATGTCAAGAACATTATTTTGTTTTCTAAAACTTGTCAGATTTACCATTTGCTGTAATTTGATTGGTCATCTTAATGACTTAATTTTCAGAGACTTGTCTGTCTGAGCCTGCGTCCAGGATTTTCTCATGTTAAACCTAGTCTTGCCATTTATGAGTTTGACCGTTCGTGGCAACTCTTCCAGAAACAGATACACCATATTGATGGGCTCAATTATGGACATGACTTTGTCCTTCTCCCTGATTATTACATCTTTCATATGACACCTTTTGTTAAAGGGTCATGGTGGATAACTCAAAAGATTCTACTAGGATGGAGTTCCCCAGGAGAACTGATGCAATATTATCCTGAGCTACCGTCGCGATTTGTGATAATACCACGAAAAAGTAATCATGGTGATACTGGTGTGATGTTTGTGGATACAGACCCTTGTCATGTAAGTTATATTTTGTGGAGTTATATGTCCAAAAACGTTTGTAATGAGATGCACAATATTGGTTTTGACATCTGTCCCTTAAATTTTAAGCATTTGCTACCCATTTGTAGCTATAAGGGTTAGCACTGTTACTGTAAATTATTGCAGGGTAACAACAAATGCCAGTGCCTCCGGTTACTTGAGGATCTGATCAGAGTTTGGAGGGGTTATAAATTTACTGATTGCAATGATTAATTAAAATAAATATTGATTTTTCTATTGTTATTTTAGCATAGCTCTGACAGGGCTTGAAATTAATGAAAAATCCAGTCGCAATTTTGCGACAAGATACGAAAATTTGGTCACAATTTTTGCAAATTTTAGTCGCAAAATCGTCACGCTGCATTGTGTTGTCAGCCGTTAAGCAAAACAAAACATAAGCCTGCAATACTTGCAAGTAAAGAAACCACTGAAAATGGTGAATGATCGAAGGTATATATATATACATGTATATATTCACCATGATATCAGTCAGTTATACAATGTAGGCTACCAATATTGTTATCACTGTACATGTATAATTATAAGCACTTTGGTTCACGCAATTAAAAGGAAGAGAGATGACAGAGAATGAGTGAACCTTAAATGTAAGTTATACAGAGTCCTGACCCCAGTCTGCGCAAAGACCCAACCAAGCCTCAAAGATCAGTGTGATGCTTAACCCTTTGACGTCCAAACTGGCCTAAACTGGCCAGACTTAGTATTTTACTCTGTCTAACGGCAGACGATTTTACTCGTCAATGGGGAACCCCTGGGAGTCAATGGGTTAACAAGTAACCATTGGCTACATCTACCGTCCCAATCCAATTATTCCCACTGAGGTGCCGGATTGCAGAATATTAATATAAAAAATGATTTGATATTTTGCTATTTTGATATTACCTTGATATTTTGATATCATCATGATATTCTGATATTCATATATCACCATGATATTTTCAATTGATATTATCATGATATTCTCATATTCCAATATTTGCATGACACATAAATATAGAATAGACCTTGTTCTTTAATCCTTCAGCCAAAAGAAGCTAGAAGATGTCATGATATATCAAAATATCAAACCACATCACCTATCAATTGCATGATGACCCTAGCAAAGACTTCATATTTTGATATTATCATGATAATTATATCAAAATATCAAACCTCACCACATATCACTTGACCCTAATAAGACTTGATATTTTAAAGCTTTCTTGATATTTTGATATTATATCATGAGATCTTGATACAGATTCAAGTACCTCTGCCGAATATCAAAATATCATTGCCTTTTATCAGTATCAAAACCTCATGATATCAAAAATCTTCCTGGAAATTTGATATATCATAAGTGAAACGACCTATTAATATTTTGATATTCCGCAATACCGCACCTCACTCTCCATTACACTGGTATAAATATAAAGCATGTACCTTTCTACTTGGTGTTAATTTTCCTCTTTGTTTCTTTTTTTCCAGATTTTCCATTTTGGTACTGCTCAGCAAACAGGAAGCAAGATTGAATTTTGTGCTGTGTGTTTGGACACCAGATTTGATATGACATTTGACAGTAAGGTGTGGCTTTCTAATGCCTCTGTTTCCCCAGGCCTGGCTTATAAATTCACAATCGATCTTGCAGCCAGTCATTGTACTCGGACACAAGTTGATCGTGCAAGTGTAGAATTCCCGAGCACACACCCTTACAGGAATGGAATGCAAGGAACTCGGTTTAACTACTTCATGGCTTCTGACAGGCCAGGATTTAACCTACCATTTAGAGACATAGTTAAGGTAAGAACACTGGTACACTCCTGGCCCCAGTTGTTCAAAAGGTGGATAATGGTATCCACTGGATAAATCACTATCCATTGGATAAAGCAATATTGGTTTCCCTATGACTTACCCTCTGGATAGTGATTTATCCGGTGGATAGAGTTATCCATCGTTTCAACACGTGGAGCCTGGGAAATTCAAAACTGATAATGATAATGGGAGAGGATTCAGAGCAACACAGATTAGAAACTTAAGGTGTCAAGTGGAATTTCAATCAGTTATGCCAATATTGAGGTCTATTTGTTACAGCTTGATGAAAGTTTATTGTAACTGGCTGACTCAGCGAATCTTTCTTGTTTATTTAAGACCATTAAATACATGTAGGCAAGAGAAAACTTCTGTTGTTGCATCCATCTCACTAGCTTTGCAAATATACTTACATTTACCTAAAATCGTGCAGTTGTTTAATTAACAATATTACTTGAGCAGATTGGACCATGAGATGGGGGCAGTGCTACAGGAATTCCAAGAAATGCTACTTGAGATTTTGTTCCTACCCCACTGTTGGTGAAGCAAACGTTCTTGAGACAATTAGCAGCTGAAGAAAATTCAATTATAAAAATCATCAAATTCTTAGCTGGTTCCTGTGATTACATACATGTATGCCTAGCAGGAGCCTATCAAGTGGGTGGCTGGATGTCATTGTTGGGCTTAGAAACTATCAGTATATCAATAGGCATTAACAA
This sequence comes from Montipora capitata, assembly GCA_949126865.1. Taxonomy (NCBI): domain Eukaryota; kingdom Metazoa; phylum Cnidaria; class Anthozoa; order Scleractinia; family Acroporidae; genus Montipora; species Montipora capitata. Next base: position 3,261,186 of record OX421455.1, read on the forward strand.
AACATCCTAGCATTCAGTGGGTCTAAGAATCCTTGCATGGTGATCCTAGACTGCCTTTTGCATTGTTTCTATTCTTTATTCCTGAATGCAGATCACTTAGATTGTCTACATGTACTTCTCTAGTTTATTGGAGGACATACCTGGAGAACCAATGGAGTAATCTTAAGGCTTCTATTTTCTATAGCATTGTCATCTCTAAGGTGTTCTTGATTTTCTGTATTTCCTTTGATAGAATTTTTTTGTTGCTACACTAGTGATACCTACAATATGCCGATCTTTTGTTCGTCTTTTTGAAAGGACGATGTGGTCACTTGTGATGTGGATCGAGACGTTTCGACTGCATACTGCTAGTCTTCATCAGGCGATGAGTTCGACGGTTTACCAAAGATTCACAAGGCCTATTGTGTCATGGGTTAACACCTTCGCAAATGATTTATCTGCTTACTTAGCTAATATCTTATCTCCTTTAACAAGTAACTCGGGTTTCACGGTGACTAATTCAGCTCACTTCGTATCCACCATTAGCAGCGAAACTATCCTACGCAACGAAATCATGGTGTCTTTCGACGTAGAGTCGCTGTTTACCAACGTTCCCATCGACGCCGCTGTACAAACCGCGCTACAGAAACTAGAGGACGACCCCAGCTTTGCGGACCGCACAACACTAACACCTGCTCGGATCGCTGACCTCCTGAATTTCGTATTGAGATCCACATACTTCCAGTATAACGGATCAATTTACGAACAAATGGAAGGAGCAGCCATGGGAAGCCCGGTCTCCGCTGTTATTGCTAACCTATACATGGAGAGTTTCGAACAACAGGCAATAACTACTTTGGCCTACAAACCTAGGATCTGGAATTACGCTACGTTGACGACACTTTCACCACCCTGGATCGAAGAAACGTTGATAGCTTCTTACAGCATCTGAACAACCAGCAGCCTTCCATTCTCTTCACCATGGAGACAGAGAACGACTACAAACTCGCTTTCCTTGTCATCGCAGTTTCAAGAGAACCGGACGGCCGCCTCACCACCAGCGTATACAGGAAGCCTACGCACACTGATCAGTACTTAGCGTATGATTCCCACCACCAGCAAATCAGTAAAACGCGGTATTGTCAAGTGCCTCTACGAGCGCGCCAAACGTCTCATAACAAAACCCTCTGTTATCTCTAAGTAGAAGAAGCGCCTGTCTTCTTTTCTTGTCTCTAATGGTTACCCTCATCCTTTCTTGCAGAAAATCACCAAGATCAGGAATTGAGTACAAGTCTACTGCGGTTTTACCCTTTGTCAAAGGCCTCTCCGAACAACTTCGCCGCTGCCTACAGCAACAAGGCATACGGAGACTACATTAGGATCACAGTTAAGTGAGCAGTTCCAAGGAGGACGACCTTCTGTAGCTCTGTTATTCTGATGTTGCCTGGGATCTTGCCGATGTAGTTTTCTGTTCCCTTCTTGACATTTAAACCCAAGAGTACCAATGATCACTGGAGCAGTTGTTGTTTTCATTCCCCATGCTTTCTCGATTTCTATTTCAAGATCTTTATATTTCGAGAGCTTTTCTGCTGTTTTTAAAGAGGTGTTCCTTTCTGTAGGGATAGACATATCAATTAGCAGGCAGGTTCTGTCTTTCTTATCTTTCACCACTGTCTGGTCTAGTTGCTTTTATTTTTATCTCTTTGGCAGTTTGGATTGACATATCCCAGAGTATAGTTTCTGCTTGGTTTTCTGTCACTGTAGCTGGTTTGTGTTTGTAGTATTTATCTTGCAAATTGATGTCGTAGTGCTTGCATATTG
>OX421455.1:3267985-3282985 GCA_949126865.1 Montipora capitata
TAAACAGTTTCACAAGTTTATTTTACATAAACAATATGAAAAACTAGAAAATGTTGCATCAAAATTTCTAATCCTTCCTCGCTAAATTTGCCAATCGTAGCGCGCGTATTATCTGAAAATACAATAAAAAATACACATCCTGATAAATTGGACCGCTGTTTGACAAACCTTTTAAAAATATAACATTTTAACCTACTCTTGCATGTAAATGCACAAAGTTTCACAAACGTTTTAAGAGACAGAACTTTAAAGTTTTTTATAACTCAGAATTTTTTTCCGGGAAAAACGTCTCTTTTTTTCCTAGTAGGATATGGCAAAATGCATGTTTCCAACAAACAAAGAAACAAACAAACAAACAATTGAAAACAGGTGAGGCTCTTATGATTCGTTTTCCTTCAGGCGTTGAGTACTTTCCAGTCCCCTTCGTACTAAAAGGTTAAACAATATTAAAACAATATTAAACTATTTATAAGCACTGAGAGGTGGCATTGTAAGCTGGTCGACCTCTTAACGGGAAACGATATGACATAATAGGGACTTTACGAAATGCAACGCGGACGTCAACTAGAACGCCACAAACAACAATATCATTGGTTGAAAGAGGAAAAATAATCGAGCTCGGCGCGTGTGGCAGGCATTTTACCACTCACTTCAGTTTGTGCTACTCTTCACAACAACGACGTGACATCACCAAATATGAACTTTTGACCACAACGCCAACTTACAAATGTGAATCTTTCATTCTCAACTTTTACTCTGAAACCGCTCGTACCGTTTTGAAATTATTTTTGGATACTTCGCCCACATTGTACAACGTGAATGGAATAATCGCGAAAGACTTCCGATACTGCAAAGTTCTATTTTGAGGTTACGTTTTCGTCGACGCCACCGCGCCGTCGTAGATCTTAAAAGTCCCCTAATATGAAATCCTCAACCTTGGATAATGCATTTCTCAGTTGCATTGTTGTTCGTTCAGTGGATTCCAGTTACCTTTCATGGTATCCCTAGTTTAAACAAGGCGAAGCACCTTATAAGGAGTCGCTTCACGCTCCGCTTTTGTTCGAATTTATTCATGCAAGACTGCATGGTAATCCAAGATGGCGATCAACAAAAGGGAACACATGAAAAAGAACTCGTAAAAATATTTCCAGTGCGAAAAAGAGATTGGGTATTTTAAAACAAGAACGACAGATAACATCTTTTAGTATCACCCAACTAGTGGACTAATGCAAATCCAGCATTTTGATTGGCTACGCTACTAGAGGACTATTATTAATAGTCCTCGAGTAGCGAAAAGCGTGACGCTTTCTTTCGTTTTATCCCCAAATAAATATTTCTTTAACTTGCATTTGCTAACTTTATTATAGCTTTTTCTGCCCGACTAGTTGGGTGATACTAAAACAATTAGATCCCTCGCCCTCAAGGGCCACGGGTCAATAGCCCATTCGGCTTCGCCTCATGGGCTATTGACCCGTAGCCCTTGCGGGCTACGGGTCTAATTGTTAAATAACATATTATGGACACATTGTTACGGGATTTTCTTACAGCGCAAATTATCACAGAGCTTGGTAGGCACCCACGGTTGATTGACAACTCATCCGCATGCACCTAAGGTACCACGCCTTTTATAGCGCGCTTCGTGTTTAAGAAACGTCGACGCTTCAAAATGCACCTTTTCGCTTTCTTAACCTTTATGACACTGTACAGTATGGACAAAATATCCAATAACTGGGTTGGTACGAGCGGTTTTGAAGCAGAGATAGAATGACGTGAACGATTAACCTTTGCATACTTACTTTGTCGTCAAAATCATTTCACGTTGTGGTTTGCCACAGAACGTCAAGGAAATGTGCTCAGATACGTGTCGCAAGATTATTTTTCCTCTTTGAATTCATAATATAATATTCTTGCCTTCTAGCTTTGTGGTTAGTTCGGCAAGCTTACTCTGGCAAAGCACAGTTCTCCTTTTTGCAAAGAAAAACCGCTTTTTGGTGCTACTTCAAACGAGTTCTAAACTGAGGTTTGGTGTGGCCGTCACGTCAGTATTGTCCACAGTTGTTTGAGAGATTACTTATCACGTTTACGGCGAACGGCAAACGTCGGCCGACTAAGCGTTGCATTTTGCCAAAAATGGAAGAAACTCGTTTGATACAAGCTCATTTCTTACTTGTTATAGCTGCAGGTATCAAGTAACTTTTCAAAAGAGAGAGACGAGTTGGAATAACATTAATTTTCAAGCTTTTATGACACTGAAGCAGCAGCCCACCGTTTCGGGTTTGCCATTTCACGTAAACGAGATGCTTTATCTATGGTATTGTTGCAAATAGTCTGTAACTCTTATTAAAACGCAGCTTCATGTTCAGCCGTTTCTTCACGTTTTCGTTTCTTTTTTAAGTTTCCTTAATTTCGTGTTTGTTTCTGTATCTGTCACATGTAATTTGTCGAGTCCTTTTTTTCAAAACCTCAAAACACCAAAAAGAAATAAATACCCCCCCCCCCCCCCCCCCAAAAAAAAAAAAAAAAAAAATTATCACAGTCATCGCACGGGATATGGAATTGATGGAGTCAGTTCGACCCTTCTACATTTACATCTTGGGGAGCGGTGCATGAGAGACGGGTTTCCTTTTCCCGGCAAGCCATGGTCGAAATATGTTTTACGAATAAAGATGACTTCAAAGACTTTGCAAAAAATTACTTTCGAATGTTGCTCCAAGTTCCCATTCAAATCTTACCTTATCTCACGAAAACTGCGAGCACATCAGCGACTCCAACCTCGTCTGAAAGGATAAATAAGAGACTAACCATGATTCATATGGGTAGAAAACTAGCACTTCACGTTACCCTCTAATAGTTAAGGGTGTCACTTAAATTCACTTCACCTCACTAGTTTATATTGTGCTACCTCGTAAGGATATTAGAGAACGTTAGCATCAACAGCGAGTGCGACTTAGAGGCGAGTTCTGGGATTTTGATTACTGCGCATCCGTACTGTGCAGCCCGGCCTGCTCAACTCGTCCGGCAAGTTGGTCTCCGACGACTTTAAATCGAAAACGATAAGTACGAGTTTGTCACAAGGAAACTGCGTTTGTTTCAAAACTGTTTCTTTTAGTTTAAAGATGTAATGAATAATCATATACTAACAATCCTCAAGTGTTGGGTTAATAATTTGGGGGGTTTTCAAGCCTGAAAAGCAGCCAAAAATGCTGATATTTTGATATTTTGAAGAATTATTGTGGTTTTAGCCATTATAATAGTGTTTTCTGAAGACAGGAACTCGTATTATACGCTTACCTAAATACGTAGAGCGCGACTTCGAGAACGAGTACAAGTTGTACAGACATGCAGTTACTTCGCTTTAGGCGGATCAGCTGTGTCAAGTGTGAAGGCTACTGAACGTGCTTTTATGTGCACACAAAGAGCAGCTTGCCATCGCGAATTACGCCGTTGTGACGTGCACCTCGTTTTACGAATGGTGTGGTGACGTATAGATTGTCCCTCTCTACCTCATTATTTTCTGCTGGTCCATATTAATGATTTTCTTTAGTGGACTCTCGGGGATGAGTGTCAAGTATTTATGAGTCAATGAGTCAACGAGTTAGTGCAGTTAATTAAACCATAAAATGAAAGCTAAAATTTCAGAGAGTGCTTAGGCCTAACCACTGAAACGAGGGCTTAGGCTTAATCAACAAATTATTGCTATATTGACTGTGAGGTCATTGACTCATGACTCATTGACTCATTTGACTCATAAAACATGCGTTCTCCTCGGTGATCTCTCAGTTTAAGACAAACTGTTACGCAAGACCACCGGCTTTCGTCTAATAGTAGACACCGCAATTTACCGGCTACTAAATTTTTGGAACTTATTACCGTGACTTTAACTCACTTTCACTGGCCCATTTAGCATAGGTACTCCCTTTGCTGTAAAGGATGTATCTGTAGCTTGTACTCGCGTTTTTCCAGTCACACCGAGGTGGTCTACCTGTGATCATAATCCACCCGGTAGAGTTCGCGCAATCGGGAAAATCTCTGTTTATAACAAAGGTGTCACAATCTGTAGTGTCATCTGTACAATCGCCCTTGATGGTGAACTTGTCTTGTTTTTCATTCTTGAGGTCTGGCCAAGATGAGCTAATCAGTGTATCGGCTGAAAACCACGTATACCAACTTGATCCCGCCACTCCGAAGACCAGCTCTTTCACTAAACTGCCACTTTTGAATAGGGCCACTCTCACCTGGTGATAACATAAGGGTGTTAAGATAATGAAGCTATGCATTAACCTAAAAGGAGCTTACAGCAACAATAAAGAGCTTCAAAAACGACAACATCGATGTAGCCTACGTGTAGCCGTACCCTACCCCCCGAAGGTAAAAACGGGAGGAGGGAACGTTTTTTCCTTCGGGGGGTAGGGTACGGCTACACGTAGGCTAACATCGATGACGCCGGAAATTGCCGGAATTGACATAAAATAACAGTGCTACTTGCTTTGCAGTTGGGGTTTTGATTCTGGTGAATTTCTTTCGAATTGAAGTCCACACGTCCAGGAAATGGTCGAGATACGCGGTTTATTGAAAAAAAAAAAAGGCTTATAAAGTTCTTTCCCTGCGAAATGGAATTTCAAATCTCTTCACTTAACAGGGTGCCATAGCAACGAATCGAGTAGTTTTTAACGTATAATTGTTTCCTTCTCTTCCTACAATTATTTTGCTCCAACCTCCACGTACTTTTATAAACCACACCATTTTGCATATTTTTTACCTTTCCCTGCACACAACAAGTAGGCCTGAAGATCAGCCAGAAGAAGACAGAAGTGATGATGATGAATGTCTCAAACCCCTTCGCCGGTCAAAGTGAACGGAAAAGATCTTCTTATGCTTTTCTTTTATTGATTATTTAATATCTCTTGTAGAATGCTAAACAACCGATCAGTTCAGGGAAGGGCATTCCGCACCTCTTGTGAGATCGGATAAAGTCACTTGCCCCGTGGCTGTTACTGAAAAGCTGTCAGCGCTTCTGCCTCAGAGTCATTCTCCTTTGCCTTTAGTTAGGAGAATAGTGAAATGTAAATCAAAGGAGTATTTCCACGAATCCTTTTCGACTATTAGGGATGATTTAAGAAGTTTTTTACGCCCTTTTGTAGTTGATGTCGGCCTTTTTGGTCTCCACAGTATTAAGTCAGGAGCAGCTTCTGATCCTGCTTGCAGGTTTCTTGGTAATGATCTGATCGATAGGCATGCGGGTTGGAGGAATTCGGCCTCTAAATATCGTTACATTAAGTATTCCACTCAAGATTTACAGACAGTTTCCTCTTCTTTAGGCATTTAAGCGAGCGTTAATTCTTTCATTGGGGGAAAGGGGAGGTGCCTTGACCCCAATCCAGATTTCCTCCCTCGTGGGGTTTTGTTCTGGCCCTGGCACCTCCCTGGATTTTTCCATTGTTTTCTGTCTGCCAGAGTTTTTTCTTATGAGTACATGCAATTTAGTGACGCTGTTTCATCATGTTTTTGGCATTTGCGCTGCTGTGGGCTTGAAGTTCCCTTTGCCCACCACCGAAACTAGGGGCTTTTAATGTATTTGTGTTAGTCGCTTACCCGATCAATATACAATGTTCTCAATATATTTCTTGTGTGTGTTTGATTCCGAGATAAGTGCAGAATACTCCTTAAGTTGAAACTGCAATTTTTGAGTATAATCTAACAGCCCCCCCGTCTTGTTATTAGTTGACAATTCCATGACAAGCCAGTGGAAACCAATCATGTGGGACCCTAGCTCTCCGTTCTTTTAAGGTAATTCCCTTGAAATTGTTCTACTATCAAACTTTTTTGGAAACTTGGCATAACTAACATTCATGATATGAACATCAAAAAAATCACCGTGCTTGTTTACGCGTCAGCAGGCTCTTAAAATGGGGTATTTTTACTGGTTGGGCGTTAAAAATTCGAATCACCTTCATACAGAATTAGTCTTGGTTACTTGAAAGACACAAAATTTTATTTTGAAAATAAAGCTTCTTTTATTCACATCACAGGTAACCCAGGCTCACTGTGTGTAGGTAAATATAGAGAACATATGAGGCGAAGTTTAGGTCTGAAAATTTGCTAGAAAATGGAAATAAAAATCGATAAAACTTACCATGTGGTGAGCTGTTGTTGTCTTTAATACGTACACGAAGTTTCGGGAAAAATGGTCCCCGTTCACCTTCCTTCATAGTATAGTGACAAGGTAGGAGACGGCAGCCAGCTTATGGACTCCGATCGACCCAAAACAAGCACGATTTTTTTTCGCGAAAATCGAATCCAGTCGCTAAATAAACACGCCAGACTCGTGGAACATGAATTTCTCTAAACCATGAATCCACTGAAGCATCTCCAGGAAGCAACGCGAAGCCACCAGACTCCGTAAAACTTGTAAGTTAACCTGCTAAAATGGCGGCCAGAAAGCGTTGTACTCGCGAAGTGTCCAATTCAAAACGCCTGGTGACGAGTATAATAAGTCCCCCTGGAGGGAGGGGAGTCCTAGATTGCTCAGTGAGTTTTGTTTTTAGCAATGCGGGACTCCCCTCTCTCCAGAACTTATTAAACTCGTCACCAGGCGTCTAGAGTTCAGTGCCATTTTGAATTGGACACTTCGCGAGTACAACGCTTTCTGGCCGCCATTTTAGCAGGTTAACTTACAAGTTTTACGGAGTCTGGTGGCTTCGCGTTGCTACCTGGAGATGCTTCAGTGGATTCATGGTTTAGAGAAATTCATGTTCCACGAGCCTGGCGTGCTTATTTAGCGACTGGATTCGATTTTTGCGAAAAAAATCGTGCTTGTTTTGGGTCGATCGGAGTCCATAAGCTGGCTTCCGTCTCCTACCTTGTCACTATATTATGAAGGAAGGTGAACGGGGACCATTTTCCCCGAAACTTCGTGTACGTATTAAAGACAACAACAGCTCACCACATGGTAAGTTTTATCGATTTTTATTTCCATTTTCTAGCAAATTTTCAGACCTAAACTTCGCCTCATATGTTCTCTATATTTACCTACACACAGTGAGCCTGGGTTACCTGTGTTCACATAAGCAGTATTGCTTCATTTACACCGTTTTTTATTGCCTGGTTGTAGGAATAGTGCACGTTTTGGGACAGTTCCGTGGTTAGCTTGAAGCTCTTGCCTTGGCCAAAATACACTCAGTACGGAACTGTTTTCCAAAAAAATTCATGTTCTACTATCAAACTTTTCACTGTTCTTAGCAAATACCTGAAAAAAAAAATCGGGGGTCACGGTGCTCGTTTGAGAGAAAAGGAGCATTTATTTCGCTATTGGGCTTAGTTTGAGGGAAATCTCTTACGTTTTGTACGTGCACGTGCTCGTGTGCGCGCGCTAATGACGCGAAAATCGTGCGCAGTAGGGATGCGCAATGCAATACTAAGGAATTACCTTAAAGAACCATCATCTGTAAGTTAAGTCTTTCCTGCCCATCGCGAAGGAAACTCATTGTGTGAGATGTCTCCCGATTCCCACAGGCTTTTCGACAGTTTTAAAGTAGACGACATATCTCTGAAAGCACCGGACGTGAAGGTGCGAGCCCCCTAGGGGGATCCGGAGGCATCCCCCCCCCCCCCCCCCAGGAAATTTTTAAAATAGGACATCTCAGAAACGCTGTTTCCAGTGTTTCTGGAACTGTTCCCAGGCAAGGCTGGAGTTCACTCCAATTCTCTTTAAAAAGTAAGGAATAAAATTATAATAGAAAATGAAACAATTACCCCTAAAAAATTGGCATCAAAGTTCCGGACATGGAATGGGAAACCACCGGTCTGGCGGACGAATCGTCTGGCCTCCGGCCTCAAACGAAAACCCCGAAAATTTCCCGAAATCCAAAGTTGGACCAATTTAGCAGTACTAACCTGAGATGGAATAAAATGTCCCCATGCCCAGTCCGTTGCTAATCGGTTTTTATAGTGACCCTTGTGTTCGTCTGAAACGCTAACTTGAAGAGCTGCCCTTACGTACTCAGCGATTGGCAAGCGAGAATCATACGCATCCCAAACCTCTGAACCATGAAGACCGCCGACTATCTTGAATACCATAGTCCAACCTACGGAAATATCAACTGATTTTATCCAGGTGAGTAGCTTCGGTAGTAGCAGAGTTACTACAGGCGGGGCTGCTTAATTGGCGTACTCAGTGAATTTTAAACTACTATGTCAGTGGCGGATCTAGAATATCTAGAAAAAGGGGGCCGAATCAATTTAATTAAATCAGTTTCATTTCCGTTACAGTTCGTCAAGATTTTGTGAGACAGTCAAAAACAACCGGATTTTGATTTTCTATTTGTAATATTTTATAATAATTCCTTTCTTTGCTGACTTTCCACAAACTGAACATTGGACTTTTGCGGGCATCAGAAAAATTTCATTCCTCAGAAGATTGTAAAATTGTATCCTCACCAGGTACAGTCTCTAAAATATTGCCAAGTTGTCCTATTTATTTATGATTAGTACATTCAAGGGCAGATTGAGTGGGGGCGAGGACCGCCAACCCTTTTCCTTCATTTTTTGACACATATCTATCACGAACCGTGTTTCCAATGGTATTGTGCATCAAGCGATGAAGCGGTTTTATTTTAGTTTCATTTTAGAGCTCTTCTTATTTCAAATACACTTTATGTTGATAAATACTTATTAAACATAAATAGCAAGTCTATTTTGCTTATCAATTGTAAAATGTTACTAAAATAACTCTCTGAATAGTTTGCATAGCACTTTTGTTATCATTTCTTGAAATTGTTGTCAACAAAATCATCCAAATTTTTTTCTTCTGAAGCCTCACATTTTCCTTGCAAATGTTGCCAGAATGCTGTAAGCAGCACCAAGACTAACGTGAATTTTCATGTGGGAGAGGGGTATGGTGAAGTCGTTACTACTTATCGCATACGGGGCATTAAAATTACTGAATGCTGATTGGCTGAGACAAGGGGCATTTTTGGGCACACAGGGCACTTTTGGTAATCAAGAGGGCATGATTACTTTATCCTGATTGGTTAACAGTTGTTTATCCAGAGCAAGCGGAGTCACAACAGAATCTTCTTCCAGATTAAACTACCTTTTTGTCCAAATATTAAAATACCTTTTAAGTGCTATTTCTGTTGACAGTAATGATTTGTTGAACTGAACTTTAACGAATGGGAGCGTGTTGATTGTTATTTGTCGCAGCGCTGTACAAGCTTTCCTCAATAATTTTGCCCTTTATGTGATAAACATGTGATCGCAATGTGCCCTTGTGCAATTAAGGATTAATTTCACTTGTCTTCAAGTTTTCCAAATTGCCTGAGTCGCAAATTTTTTACAAACTTTGAAAATACGCATAAAATTTATCCTTAATTGCCCTGGGGCCCAATGCAATTACAAACACTTACCACCCCAAAATTATTCACCCTGACGAAGCAAGAACGCTCAAAACCTCAGCTTTCTAATTTCTTTACGGTGGTCAATAATATACACTTAATGTATGGTCCCGAGGGAAACAGTTAGTTTTGTTTTCCCGAGAGTCCTCATGTTTCCCGAGACGAAGTCAAGGGAAACATTAGGACTCGAGGGAAAACAAAACTAACTAGTTTCCCGAGGGACCAGACACATTAAGGTGCTTTGTTATATATTTAGACTTTTCCTGCAACAATCGCAGCAAAACATCCGGAGCGGGCAACAACTGCGGAATTGTATCAAGGTCGGGATACATTTGAATTTGATCAGGGCCACGTGACCAAGAATCAACCAATCACAGTGCTTATTTTGTTGAGCGAAAGTCTAGGTATATAACAGTTATTATTATCAACACAGCTGATAAAGGTATCTCTCCCCAGACCATCCTCGCATTTGCAAGCAGCAAAAAAGAGAGACTGGACTGACTCTTATGATGAATGAAGTCACATGATATAGGGTTACAGTCCCATCCTCCATTTCCCCTTGAGATTTTCAGAGATTTCAAAGAACTTGAAGAAGCAAAATAAGAAAAATAAAACCATCACAAAACCACATTTTTGAGCAGAATTATTATTTGATGCAAGGCTGATTCTTTGGATTAGGAAACATAAATTTTAAACGTTCCTGGCAATTGAACAATAGACACTTGCCTATTAAATCCTTCCAGGTTCGAGATTGAGTAAACCAGGTAAGAGTGAGAGAAAAAATGGGTTTGGTAACTGCTGCATTAAAAATGCAGGTGACTTTTTGCCTTCTTTACGATTCACAAAAGGGAATGATAAGTGAATGACTTTACTAGGAAATTAGCTCCGAAAGAGCTACCTTTGAAAGTCCAGTGAATCATGTGTAAATTAGCCAAATTCTCCAAGAATGAAATCTCTTTTACTAAGCCAAAAGTTGACAAGTTTTTCCCACGTTCTGAAAAGCCCGTAATCCAGTATCTGAGAGTTGCCAAGATTCCTAACATTTTACATTTTACTAACCTCCTGCAACCATGTCACAATACACAGGAAAGACATTTTCTGTACCTATCAAGCAAAAAGATGCAAAAACTTGAGAACTACAGCTAGTATTTTTACTTCGTCGGGCAGCTATGATGCTGTTGCTAGGTGCTTATTACAACAACTGGATTGGAAAGATCTTAACACTCTTCCGCAAATTAAGAACATTTAATAATTATTGTATTCAAGGCTTTAATAGGACAATCGCATCATAGCATCATTTGTGCCCAAGCACAAATTCATTTAATAAGAAAAAAATGTTGAACAGAGATGTAGCATGACACTAAGGTATGGAAAGTTGTTGCTAAAATACGATCACGTAAACATTCTAATTGAGAAAAAAAACAGCAAAAAAACTCATCCACAAAATTTTGCACCAACGTTGGCATCGAAATGGCTCCTCAGCCATTGGCCGAGCAAAGTTGTTTGACATCTCTGCAGCCAATCAGAATCAGGGCAGTAAATGCATTTTCAGACCGGGCATTTCCCGTTTGACCTGCAAAAAGGTGCATTTTATGGGGGTAGTTTGTCATTTGGCCTCCGTATTGATAATAATATGGGATGGCTCCCAATTATCCCGCCCTGTAGCATTTATGTTAAAAGAATCCAACGTAAGTACAGTCTTTAAATTTGGTTTTTCCTCTCTTTAATTTTCTTGGTAAATATTAACCACATAACTCAGTGATTAGTGCTTAAATTTGGTCAAGTCACAGGTCTTCACCTCTCAGTGGAGGAAGCCGAAAAAGGAAATGGCTTCCCATAACGTGATAGCTCATTTCCGAATTGCTGTTTGCCTCTGGTTCAAAACAAGTCACAGTGCACAACCTTTTCTTGTCCAAAATCAAATAATTGAAATTTTGGACAAAGGGTGCGTGAAATTATGCCCTAATTTCACTTGTCACCATTTGATTAAGGACAGTGCCTACTAATTCAAAGGTCTTTTTGTGTGGTTTACTGAATATGTGGGAAAAGCAGATCTTAACAAGTGTTATTGAAATCTCAAAAGAAAATTGGCGGTATCCACGCATTTTTCGAAGATAAGTAATCAACAATATTTGTAAAAAGCGTCAAAATACAAAGCAACGTATGGCTTTTTTTCCAGCAAATTGAAGATTTATTATCTCTGAAAAATGCGTGGTTACCCCCAATTTTCTTTTTCGATTCCAAGAGCACTTGCTAAATTCTGCTTTCTCCGGAACCGCGCAAAAATATTTCTGTATTAATAAGCACCTCGAGATGCGCAGAACGTATGCGCAATAACAATAGTAGACGTCCTTACTCTTCGCCGCGGATGTCCCGTGCTATCAATCTTGACTTGAGTGAATAATAATATTGTTAATGAGTAAGACTTAAATGATTAATAAAATTATAAAACGAACTTGACAAAGTTTGTTCAAGCTTTTGGTTTGCAGTTTTCACTAGCGTCATATAAATATAAGATCACTGTTATGTATTAAAGCTTATATTTCAATTTAAAATTAAGAAATGCCAGAACTAGTTGAAAAGGAATTTACCTTTAAGACGAAGCCAATATACTCCATCGCCGTTCTTATACTGGACATCTTTGCAAGAATATCCCGAATTAAACTCAGAAACATTTTTTTTAGCCCCTTTGAACATAAGGGTTGCCCATAATTCGCCTTCAATACAGACCAGCAACTTATCGCTGAGAAACTTTAAGGCTCCTCCGTGTTCAGAGTTATTACAACAAGAAAAATTTCCGATCTTGAATATGGCCGACACGGGATCAGTACAGTAAAGGGTTTCCTCCACGCATTTACGGCTGCTCACTAATTTGATCAAGAAAACTAAAACGCTCAAAGTTGGCGGGATCATCACGTCAAATTTTAAAAAGATTTGAGCATTAAAGGTCTAATAAGAGTTGATTCTATTGGGTAATGAAATAGCCAATCAGATAAATTGATCTAGCTTGACACTGGATTGCAACATGGAGGAATACATGGAGGTGCAGGAAAGTGAAAAACGTGGTTGTATGCAAGCAAACGAGGACAGTAATCCCTCGAAAAAAATCGACGAAAACTCCTCAGTCATAGCGTCATTCAGAGGCTATCAGAAAGTGCTGGATTCGCGCCACGATAAATACGAGCGCTTGGTTAAGTATGGCCGAGACGTGACCATAGCAAGCAAGAGAATTATCTTCCTTTTACAAAGGGCTGTTGGGGCAGGCAACCTTGACAAGATTTTTAAAGAAGCAGACGAAAAATTCTTAGGAGTTCAAGACCTCTTGAAGAAGATTGCTTCGGAGCTGGTGGGGGAAGATCCCTTTCAGTTCGATCGAGCTTTTTCTCCCGGTATGCAAGAATACATTGAAGCATTGTCATTCTGTCATTATCTCAGGCACAGAACTTTGATTTCATTTGAGGAGGTCAAGGAAATGTGTGCATTCTCAAAGGAAGGAGGAAAGGACCTGGAGTTTAACCCTTTCGACTACGTTCTTGGAATTGCTGATTTGACTGGTGAATTAATGCGTTTGTGTATCAACAGCGCTGCAAATGGAGACAGAAATACCTGTTTTCAGGTGTGCAACTTCCTTCGGCAACTGCACAATACCTTTCTTTCGTTGGGAAACGTTTACCGGGATGTCTCGTCGAAAGTCAGAGTTATGAAAGCAAGTTTGAGTAAGGTTGAAGCCGCTTGTTATACTCTAAAAGTTCGGGGCTTAGAAATTCCCCAATTTGCATTGGCGGAGGTGTTGAGTTCTGAAATAATTGATCACTTAACGGAGTAAAAGAATTCAATCCATCATTCCAGTCATTGTGGCCAAGACATTTGGGGTATGTTTGATTTCTGAAAGCCTTGTCAAAGAAGGAGTCAAAAAAAAAAGATTGTTTGAACGGGAATATGCAACCATTGGCCAGGTTGTCCAAAGCTCAAATTAGTGGCAATCTTGGTTAACTTTTTGTCTTAATTAACCCAAGACTGGCACTGATCAGACTTTGAACAGCTTGATTGATCCAAATTGTCCAATCAACAACTCCTGGCCCTATGACTGAGATTAAGACTACAACACTTGCAATCCCCTTTTTTCTTGGTGTTGGTTAAATTTAACTGTGGGGGTACATTATATTCGGCAATATATAGGCCATATTGTGCTAATAAGAAGTCTATGGAGTTTTCACAAGTTACTTTGAGCTTCATTGCAGAGATTTACTTATTATTTATTAGTTATTTTTATGTTATAAAAGCTATTATTGTATTTTCACCTTATTGTTTTATGTTTCACTTTGTCATGAATAGGATCACCCTACAACCTGGCCCTCGCCATATAAGCCTCTGGCTTTGGCGTTTCTGTAATCTGTTACAATGAGGATGATAAAGATTAAAGATTAAACCTTTGTTTGGACTCCTGAGGGAAACGCTTTTTGTGGAATGTTTTTGAAGTCGTAAAGAAATCTCACAGTACATGTTTTGTCAGGTCTTAAAACACTGCTGCTCATTTTTTAAAGATTACATATTATTCTTTATTTTCGAATACCTCATAATACACTTTGTTTGCCCCCCAAATTTTGCACAAACTATTGTTTTCAAATGCTCTTGGGAATATGCAGTGACCCTGATCAAGAGCATTTGAAAACAATAGTTTATGCAAAATTTGGGGGGCAAACAGAGTGTATTATGGGGCATTCGAAAATAGAGAATACATATTTAATTAACAGCTTTCCTCAGGTTTATGTATGGTTAAGAAAACTTTGATTGAAAGCAAATTTGTAAGATTCAACCGTAAGTGGCCTTAAATAAGCCTCGTAAATAGCAAACAAATTTGTTGTTTACGATTTTATCCCATTATTTATTATTAAAACCCTAGACTACCCAGGACAACTCTGGCTAAGCCAAGCTCTGGGTCCAGGCTCTGTTCAAGGTCAGCTAAACACTTTGCCACCCTTAATTTCCCCACCTTTTCTAAAAGACTTTTTCTTCCTTGAGTTAATAATTATCAACCCATCACTGGATATACCTGGTCCAGTAAATTGTGAAACCACTACGAAAATTAATCAGTTCTTAATTTGCTGGATTGCTTAGTTGATAGATTCAGTGTGCATGGGTTCTTCCTTTGCCGAGCTCATCTGATCTTGTTCCAGATTCGTACGTAATTTCCTTTTGAGCCTGATTTTTTTTTTCATGTTTATTTTCAACTTCTCTGATCTATTTATTCAATTAACTGAGATGATCATTGTAGATAACTTTAAAAAAAATGAAACAGATTTAAAATTTGGGTCATGTTCAATGGGTTATCTTGCCATTCCTTTGAGAGGCATGTTAAACATTTAAAACTTTTAAATGGTGATTCCATTTTGAGATACCCTAACCCATTACCATGAAGCTACTGTGTAAATGCAATTTCACTTTTTACTGGGTTTGCCATAGGCAATCCAGTCAGAATATGAGTGGAATTTCTCTTTTTTTTCCTGTGTCAGAAAATGGAAACCTGTCAATCCCCTGCTAATTAATTGTCTTTCTGTGTAAGGTCTTCTCCTTGTATTTTTGGTAGGTTTCAGGGGGTAGTAGAAAT
>OX421455.1:3287985-3290485 GCA_949126865.1 Montipora capitata
TATCTGAAAAACAAACTAAGTGTGCCCCCTTTTTTATTCTTGGAAAATGATTAGTAAGCTTAGGTTAAACTGTCTACAAAGTTTAAAGACTCTCTGGACAGGGTCAGATCCACCTTAAATATCCCAATTGTAAAGATGGGTCTGCATCGGCTCCAGATAATTTTTTTAAACTTTGCAGAGAGTTTTATCTTCCTCTTTGACTTTTAATCACTTTACAACAATAAAACTTGGGGGTCACTGAGTTGAGATATAAGCCTTTACAGACAAAATATAGGGTGTTTTTAAATGGCTCCTTTGTTGCCATGGTAACCTTTTACATCACATCGATGAATGCATCTTGTTAAGCAATTATTGGTGTTTAACACACAACACTCACGGCCATCCCTCAGAGTGACATTGGACATTTCGTAACAATTACACGGTGCAATATCCCGTCTTATATGACAAGCTTACCGCTGCAAAAAGAAGGAAAACGGGCAGAATTAGAGCTGAAGATGTTAAAGATAGACCACTTTCATAAATGGTGACGGATTTGATCTTTTATTGTATTTATGTTAATTGGACCTACTGGCCTCATTTTGGTTAACATATTCTTTTGAATTTTGCGCATTGCAGCGAGGCTAGAAAGGATTATCAGTATTAAAACAAAAGAATATTTGATCTGGCAGCCATTATGAAAAAGGTCTATGTATAAGTACAAGGAAGGATTTCGTTTTTGCAAACGTTGGCCGTGAAGCACTTATATTTGAACAGACTTAAAGTGCCCCAGTGACCAAAAATCAATTCATATTTTTCTTTGGATTTCAAAGCTATGTTAACAAAACACTAAGTGACCCACGTTTTAAGCCTTGATTTCAAAAAGACACCTCTTTACTTTAACTGTAATTTTCCTATTTAATGGTCCGCCATTACTAACATTATGTTCTTGAGAGAGCTGGATCGAGGAGAAAATGACGTCAAAGGCTCACTAGTTTAAGAATGCAATACGTGTGTACGCCGCAGAATTAATATGCAGCAGGGGGGTTTTGGGCTTTCAGACTTTTAAACTCACGCTTTGCATATATAATAAGCTGAGTTCACACGCTGAAATTTTAAGCTAGTGAGCCTCTGACGTCACTTTTCCCTGGATCCAACCGTCTGAGGTCCAATCGGTCAGTTTTGAACGTGAGTAATGGCGGACCGTGAAATCCAAAACTTACACTCAAAGTAAACGGCCTTTGGATAAAAATCAAAGCTCAAAATTTTGCCAGTCAGGTGTTAAGCAAACACACTTTCAAAATCTGAAGGAAAAAAGGAAGTGGTTTTTTTTTATCACAGGGGCACTTTAACTGATTAGAGTGTAATGTGAAGTGTTAGTTTTGTACCCCATATGAATCATGTGAGCCTTAGCCCTACAAATGGAAATGAGCCCACACAAGGACAGAGAAAAACTCTGACCATGGTGGGAATTGAACCCACGACCTTCGGATTAGATCACCGCTGCTTTACCGACTGAGCTACAGGGTCAGACGGGAGCAGATTGTGGGAACTGAAGATCTTAAAGTCACGGCAATGAACATGTTCAAGTACAAGGAAGGGCACTCTAATCAGTTAAGTCTGTTCAAATGTAAGCGCTTCACGGCCAACGTTTGTAAAAACGTAATCCTTCCTTGTACTTGTACATGTTGCTGTGACTTTAAGATCTTCAGTTCCCACGGCCTGCTCCCGTCTGACCGTATAGCTTAGTCGGTAGAGCAGCGGTGATCTAATTCCCACCCTGGTCAGAGTTTTTCTCTGTCCTTGTGTGGGCCCATTTCCATTAGTAGGGCTAACGCTGACATGGCTCATATGGGGTAGAAACCTAGCACTTCACGTTACACTCTAATCAGTAAAGTCTGTTCAAATATAACTAAGTTCTTCACGGCCAACGTTTGCAAAAACGTAAGCCTTCCTAATAAACAATGGGGCTGGGTAAGAACCAATCGCACTTTTGTTTTGGAGGCGTGAAACTTGAAATTGAACTTAAACTTGAATTTGTGGCGTGCGTCACTTTCGAACCGGAACTTACTTGGTGATTCCCTTGTTTTGCACCGCGCATCTCATACTGTGCATAACATTGCGACTTTGAAGATGGCGGCCTTTCTCGCCGGCCATCTGAAGGCCGCTTTTGCTGATCAAAAGCTTTTAACCGCAATCGTGATAACTCTTCTCGGTTAAGAAGTTGTTGTTTTGGAACACTCTCCAGTCGAAATTGCCCCTTTGCCGTCCATTTGTCGTCGTGTTGCGAAGAGACGAGCACGGTGACCTCCCCTTTTTTCATGGTTTTGTTTACTCGTAATAGGTACACGGAAAACATATTTTAAGGAGAAAAAAAGTTGGATAGTAGAAGTTGTAGTATTTACATATAAATTATGTGAAACTGCATTTGGAGCCAGGCACCTAGTGCAAGGTGCGGTCCAATTTGCTTACATTTCTTTGCAAGATTGAGCTATTTGAAATCACTTTAAGAGGTAGGCTCACG
>OX421455.1:3312985-3320485 GCA_949126865.1 Montipora capitata
GAAGACAACGAACGGGCGGTGTGGACCCGGCTGTACGGGAAACGTTTGAAACTACGTCCCGACCCAAATTGAAGGTGGGCGATCGTGTGCGTCTCAGCAAGAAACATCGTCCCTTCTAGAAAGGTTATCTCCCGGATGGACGGAAGGAGTCTTTGTCGTCCAAAGGGTGGTGCCCGAACCCGTAGTCACGCACAAACTCCAAGAATGGGACGATAAGCCCTCGGAAGGAAGCTTCTAAGAACAGGATGTGCAAAATGTCACCGTACCCGACGAGGCGTTGTTCCGAGTGGAAAAGATCTTACAACGACGTGGATCCGCCTTGAAAGTCCGATGGTTGGGTTGGCCGAACAAATATGACAGTTGGGTGCCTCGATCGGCCTTGACGTCCCTATAAAATTGATGTAAAAAGGATTTTGTCATCTTTTTACGCCACGCTGTCGAACGACGTGCAGCGGACCGAGTTCCCCGACAGTGAACCGTATGGACCGTCTGGTTTTAAGGCTCTGTTGCCCAAAGATCCCGTCTGGCACGACGACGATCGATGGGAAGTCGGGTTCTCGGGATTGTGGTTGCCTCGAACGCCGTTCCCGTGATTCCCAAAGACATTCTTACCGACCTCGTTACCCCTCACTTTCATCCCAACGATGGATACCTTTGCATGTATTCGTTCTATCACCGCGACCCCCATTTTTTATTTTATTTTATTTTTTTAATTTTAACACAAAGAGCATTACTTACAAATTACTTACTTCACTTATTCGACTGTACTTACATTATTGACCATAAGATACTTAAGCTACATACAAAACAGTATTTACACTACTTACAATACACAATACACAAAATACGGAAAACACTAAACACTACTTACAGATGTTTGTGACTACTCGCGAACATAGTACTAGGTCCTCAGACGTGCTAATGGTCAGGAAAGAGAAGGGAAGCTGAAACTAGGTTCACCCAAACAGCAAATCTTCGTAAGTTTGGAGGTTAGGATAAGTATTTTGATTACATATATACATACATACATCTTTATTTACCCTTGGATTTTAGAGTAGCTTGGTGTAGCTAATATCTCCGAGCATTTACCCTCCCAACCATGATACACCACAGAAGACAGACCACAAGAAAGAGCAGAAAACAAAATGTGTCAGAAAAAAGGTACAAATGGTTCCCATTTCTTTGAGACGGTCGCTTGAGTTTTTTCGATTATGTAGATATGCTTTAAGTAACAGAAGAAATCGATTAATTTTGGACTGTTCGTTTTATGTTTGTATATCCAGATGTAATGCTTGGCGAGCAAAAGGCAAAAAATTATTTGGAGGTTGTTTTTTTATCTATCTGGCCTTAGACCTAGAGCAGTATGTGCTTGAGGGAAAATGTTAATTATTTGACAGGACTTAAGCCACGAAAAAACACTAATCCAAAAATCCTGCCTTATTTCACACCTTCAAAAAACGGGTAACAAGCTTTCTCCTTCGGAATGGCAGAAAGTACATTTATCATCTTCAAGAACCCTTGTCTTTTTTAAAAACGTATTAGTCGCCAGAGGGCGATGTAAAAACTAATAATTGAGGGTTATCAGTTTCGAAACTTTTTGTACACTGAAAAGCTAGCTGATACACTGCTCTCCACTCAATCTTTTTGTCTGGTGGCAGATTAATTTCATTGGACCATTTATGCTGACAAATGTGAGGTTGTTCGCTTCAGGATAAAATAAGCTTGCCATAGGCAAATCTAGTTGGCGTTGCACTCTCTAGGAATTTCATTTATGAACAATCATGTTTTGGCACATCCTTATTTTTACTTAGGCGATCGACAGCAGAGACTATTCCAAAGTAAGTTAGGGGAGAGTCCACGGACTCGTCCTACCGGACGAACTCACCCCCTAGGAATTGGTCAAGAAAATCACCCAGACGGTGGACCAACGTATTCTGGGAGATTTACCAGTGGGACGAGCCGTGTATCGCGACGTGACGGTGGGATCGACGACCGTGAGAAGAAAGACAGTGGTGACGACTTGGTGATGGACAATACAGACACCTTGATCGAAGAGGTCAAATGGATGTATTTTGAATTTGGGGTGGAATTGGCGTTGAATCTGGGTTGGTTCACGTACCATCCGGCTCAAGGGTACACGCCGGCTTTGGGAACCCAAAGCCGATTTAAACTAGAAAAATTTCGTGACGGAGCCGTCTTGGAAGCGTATCTGTTACAGGTAAATTTGAAATTCAGGTTGAAATGATTTCAACCTAGGTAAATTTAATTTTAAACTAGGTTGAAATTGAAAGTAGGAAACATCAACAAAAAGTTCATCAATTGTTAGCAAGTACGTGTATATTGGTAAGTAAATAAGTAAGGAGATGTAGATGGCGTACGTTTTTCATGAGTTAGTCTGTAAAAACGCCTTTGGTTGTTATTAAGTCTAAGCACTGATTTTAAATGGTTAGCATTAAAGTTGGTGTTAGGCATACTGTGCATGATAACTAATTCTGCCTTTTTCTTATCTTAGAGCAGCAGAAAAACAAAACCTTGTTTAATAAGAATTATCTCCATCTTTTTTATTTATTTTTCTGGTTTTTGGAAGGAAAAAGACAATTGACTTTTTAGAAGGTAGATTATTGAATGATGTACAGTTACTTGTACAAAACCCCTTTGTGGTTATAAGTACTTCAACAATCAAATTCAAAGTTTTTTTTTTCCTGGTAGTCCACAAAGTTTGTAAACAGTCATTACTTGCATGTAGTTGACTGTAGTTGAACAAGTCATTCCCTTGTTTTTGCACCTCTTGTACATGTGTCACTGGTCAAGTGCCTTTTTGCATGCGGCAGTGAAACGTATTGTTTTAGTTGTGTCTAATAACACATTCATGTCTTCAGTAATTTGTAGTCTGTTTGGTGTGCATGCAATCCAAGCATTTGGTTACAACTTTCATAAATCCATGTTCTTTTTCAATTACTTTACCAAGAAGTGTGTTTGCTTGTAATGGACTGTTTTATTTTGACAAAGTTGTTGATTTGGAACGAAATGGTATTGGGTTTGCTTGTTGTCATTTTGTTGTTGTATTTTCTTTGTGTGTTTCTTGCTTTTCCATGTTGAGGTGTCCTTATCTCCTTTGTTGACTTGGTAAGTGAATAACAAGCACGCCGGTTTAGGTTCTTCTTCTTCTTCTTCTTCTGAATATTTTGTGAAATGATCAATCATGTGGAGAATCCAATTGTGTTTGCGATGACATTAACATGGTAAGTTTCTAAGGTCCATTGGGTCCATGTGTTAGGAATTCTCTTGCTTGAATAGGGGATAGCACAGGCTGTTTTTGCCTGCTGGTGATCGACTTTTGTTCTTTGTGTATCGAGCAGAGTGACACAAAAAGTTGTATTACTTCTTGGGATACTACTGATTCGTAGTTTCGCTTGATATACTTGTCCATCTTGTCTCTTCCTTTGTGCGCAATAAATCTTTGGCAAAGAACTTGGTCTAGTTGACATTTTTGAAAAATGTCTTTTCCGTTCTTGGATAATATTTTGCCACCCTCCAGTTTCCATCCTTTTCTTTTGATAATTGCTACGTCTTGACTTGTCAGATTTGTTCTGTCCTTGCTGTCTTCATTACGTGTTTCTAACCACGTCACTGCATCGTTGTCGAAGTTGTCGTCAGTAAAAGGGGTTATTTTGCTTGGTTTTGGCTTTTTGGAAGCTTTAACTTCAGCCAATTTTTGGTAGAATATCTCTGAATCAACAAAACCTGTGTTAGCCATTTAACGAAGCGTACAGGGCCACGCATTGCGCACGAGTAAACTTTTGCATAATTTATTATGACCGAGAAGAGTCTGGGCCCTCTTGCACCACGAGAAAAGTATTTAGTATTAAAAATAAGACACAAACAGCAGTGATAAACATATTGAACTTGTTCATTTTGATTATGACTTGACTTTTCGTATGTGCTCTACATACATTTTCAAAAGTAACTGTTGAAATTTAAAACAGCTATTTATATATAACAAAGCGGATGAGGGGACTGGAACCTAGATTAAGCAAATACTTAACAGTAAAATATATAACAATAATAAAAACAGAAAAGATTAATAAAGCATCAGCTTTTCACTTCCGACGTTGACGTTGAAAGCTGGCTCAAGTTCTAGAACTAGACCCTCCGTGAAGGTACACTGGGTTGCCTGTGGTACGTGCAGCGTTCCAGGCAATTATTTTCAAGTTGGGGGGTCATTTAAGACCATTTATTATATCGCTTGTGTTTGTAGCCGATATAAGGCGCGCTCTGATTGGCTAATTGTGACTGAATTGTAGGGCATTATTCTCCCGTAATGCCCACGGGCCGATTACGGGCTTGCAAAAACAAAGCAAAAGGTAATTAAAAAACAACAATAAAAGCAAGGTGACACACGCTAACACCAACCCGGTGTGGCCAACACATCACGCATCAATTAGCAGCCATGGACAGCTGTTTCAGCCTGGGTTGGTGTTAGCGTGTGTCACCTTGCTTTTATTGTTGTAATTAAAAAACCATATAATAAACTACTTACTAACCGAGCTAGCTCGAGCCGTACTGGGGAATATTGGCCTTGGGTCGTTTTTTTACAGGTTAAAAACCTGGCTACCGGCCTATTTTAAACTCTTTTTCCTACTTTCCCAACCGCGAGAAAACCGCGGTAAATCAGGTATCCCCAAAAAGTGTTTTTTTTCTCAAAAAATATTTAAAGTTAGGGGGAAAAAATACATCATTTTAAAGCTAAGAAAATAAGCTTTCCAACAGCATATAACTTATTTACAGACAACTGAAACATTTTATAAAAGCGAAAGTTGAACGAAAAAATTTAAGAAAAATAACAGTAAAATATGTTTTCCAGGCAAAATTTGGTCATTTTAGCGTTAATTACGAATTTTTTGATGCAAAACTAAAATTTTCTGCAATTTATCTGCTTTCTTGGACATAAATTCGACCGAAAACTGATAAGGCACGAATACTTTTAGATTTTTAGGAATAATCGGATTAGCGATCAATGCGTAATGTGATAATGCGATAAGTGTCAAATTTGCGACCCGTTGCTAACGGCAACGGAAGCGATCGCATTACGAATAATTAACCTCTGTTTGCCAAAAAGCACCCAAATAACCGATTTTTCGACGGAAAATTCATCCCAGAGGATAAAACTATTCACTGCACATGTAATAAAGGTAAATATGTTCGAGCGAAAGTGAAAACAAGCGAATATTTTGAGGGAAAACACAATTATGTGAGATCAAAGGAACATGTGGTGAAGACACGCAATTGCATCGCTACGAAAACATCTTACCTTTTCAGCGATTTTAACGCTTGAAATTCCAGCTGGTCTAGTCTTTGAATTCACTATTATTGCTGTCCTACGAATCTTCAGTGTTCTACATAACACACTTGGTAAAAGACGGCTCGACGGGCGACAGATTGTTGTCGAAGTCCATTACTCGTCACTTTTAAGATTCCACCGCCTGTCTTGTTCAGTATCCAATTGATTTGCCATTCTTGAGCTTCATAAGGGCATATTTTGTTCAAAGATCCACTAAAACGCCATTCGCGTTACATGACTTTCGACGCCATTGCAGGCTTAGTTAATGATTCTACTGTGTCCACCAGAGAAATCTACGCATTTCCACTACCCTCTCGATCCTAAGAAAATACGCGCAGAAGGCTCTATGCACAAAGACACCACTTAGCAGGGGAGTGACAGGCAAGACTTTTACCGATGCGGAAAAAAATTAAATAAATAAAACGAACAAATCCTACCCACTTTCCGACTGGGATTGCCATACTGGCAACCCAGTAATAAATAAGGTCTCTTTTATTTTACAATGGTAGTCTGTTTTGCCCTTCGCTAAAATATCAAAATGATCCCAATTGAAGTTATGTCCAGTGGCCTTGACGTAGTCAGCAATGGCTGAAGTATTGTCATTTTTAGCTAGGGCCTTAAAATGTTCGGTTTTTCTATCGTAAAGCCGCCGTTTAGTTTTACCGATGTAAAAACCGTTACAATCCCAACAATTTGCTCTGCAAATAACTCTGGATTGTTGTGAACGATTAATACGGTCCTTGTAAGGAAAGAAAGATTTTATACATCGAGTGCTCTGCAAAACAATCTTAAGGTTAACACAAGAGTAGAATTTGTACACACAAGATTTCAGGCGTTTAGCGACTTGGTTGCTTTGCGAAGTAGGATAACAATATCTTTCTTAGGAACTGTAGACAGTTCCTAAGAAAGATATTGTTATCCTACTTCCCAATACTTCTCAATACTTCAGCCATTGCTGACCACGTCAAGGCCACTGGACATAACATCAAGTGGGATCATTTTGATATTTTACTCAGAGCGAAGGGCAAAACAGACTATCATTGTAAAATAAAAGAGACCTTATTTATTCTAGAACTTGAGCCAGCTTTCAACGTCAACGTCGGAAGTGAAAAGCTGATGCTTTATTAATCTTTTCTGTTTTTATTATTATTATATATTTTACTGTTAAGTATTTGCTTAATCTAGGTTCCAGTCCCCTCATCCGCTTTGTTATATCTAAATAGCTGTTTTAAATTTCAACGGTTACTTTTGAAAATGTATGTAGAACACATACGAAACGTCAAGTCATAATCAAAATGAACAAGTTCAATATGTTTATCACTGCTGTTTGTGTCTTATTTTTAATCAAACTACGATGGCCCAAGAACAAAAGTATTTACGATAAAGTATTTACTATTAAAATTAATGACGTTTGTTTGTCCAAGTCATGTGCGGTTTAGCGGTTAGTTGCGGCTAAGGACTCAATGCTAAGGGATGTCAGAGGCGCCCGGTTCAAGACTCGGAAAGCGATTTCTTTCTCTCATGTAAACATTGGAATTGAATGGGTCAAGGGTACGTAAAGTAGTGGTAGGTATGACGAATGGATCAAGGGATGGAAGATTAAGAGGGATAGGGACAGAAAGGGAGAGAATAGAGAGGAAAAGGGAAAGGCGATTTTTTTGTTTTTTTGTTTTGTTTTCAACCCCCCTAAAAAAACCGTGCCCCCTTTTTTCAACCACACCCCATAAAGAAAATCCCTTTTCAAACAGTTGATAAATGACCTAGGTTAATTAAATTCACCTAGTTTGATTTAAATTTACCTAGTTTGATTTAAATGGACCTGAATTTAATTTCAACCTGTAACATAACCACAACCTTTCTACCAACGACCCGTCACCTGGGTCGAGGCTGCGGATGGGTGGAGTGTTCAGAAAGGAGTAGCCGTGTTCATGCTCGTCTCGAACGTGAATCATTGGCGTTTCGTCCGGATCAATGAGGCCTACGCTCGATTCTACGCCGTGGCACGACCCCCTGTCTTCGAACGTCCGTTGTACGTGTACGTGAATCTGATCGAAAGTCCTTGGGTAGATGAGACCTACGACACCAGTGATTCGAAACGGCCGACCTTTCGTTGGGAAGGCGAGGAGGTCGTCACGGAAAGAAAAAAATGGGACGACGTG
>OX421455.1:3332985-3335485 GCA_949126865.1 Montipora capitata
ACGCCAAACACTTAACAATTATTGGACGAGGTTGAGCAAAATATCGTGATTTGTCAGTGGTGAGCAGATCAATTATTTACCGAAGCCAAAGGCTGAGGCAGATAATTGATCGGCGAGACACTGAAAAATCACGATATTTTGCGATAACCGAGGTCAATGATTGTTTTATCATTCGATCACCGAGTTTGCGCTTTGTTTTTGTTTCTGAGAAGCCGTCAGCGCGTGCTGCCTTGCAGAGTCGAGTAATGGCACCAATCAATTGGTTTCTGTCTCAGCATAATTATATTTGTAGACTTCAAATTGTACTTACAGTCAAACGTTCAATAACACTCGGCATCAACAAAGTTGAAGAATTTCACAGTTTTCAAAGCCTATCCCGACAAGTGAAGCTTTGTTGTAAAGCTCGCCATTCTTTTTTCTGGCTTCAGCATAAAATCTCTTCAGTACATACGCATTCGCCAACTTGTCCATCGCGTCGATGACACGAGTGACTCTTCGTCTACCTTTCTTTCCTTGAGCAGGAGCCCATAATGGGCTCCTGCTTGAGATACTCTCGAAATACGTTGAGTGCAACTTTTGTTCCTTTCTTAGTATTCTCGCTGTTCTTTCGATCAACTAAAGATGTCGAATCATTCTCTAACAGCTCGGGGAACCGATCTGCCTTTTCTCACAAGAGCGTGATGTCAACTGCGCATGAGCAGAATACTATTTGCAGCAAAATGTAAAGAAAAACGTCTAGCAAAACACTTATTTGTAGGCAGTTATTTGCAGGTCACGTGGTGGGCTCTCGGCCAATGAAAAGGAAGGACAAAATACATCGAATGATAATAAAAATTATTGTTCACATGCAGTAAATAATAATATTATTATTGTCTTTGATAGCATCAGAGACAACAATTAATCTATCATAATAATATCCAAATATTTTAAAATGGGCAGTGTTCTAAAAAATTTAACTGGTTTGAAAAAAATTTCAAACCAAAAACAAAATTAAACCGCAACATACATACTCAGAGAAATTCTAACTGAAACGGGATGGCTGACCAATTTTATTTTCCCTTCCAAATCTAAAATATTTCTGTCATTGTACCTTCGACCTCTTAAGGTACATCATCTACTCTCACTTTGTTATCCTTTTCAGCCTTGCAGATCACTGAGATTGAAAACTACCTCCCGGCAGTGGAGAGAGATGACCTTTTGTGAATTGCTGGCCTGTTTAGCAGCATTCAGACATATTACAAGGATTTTCAGTAAATGTTCAAAAGAGACTCAAGCGAGAAATTGTTGAGGCGTTTCAAAGTTACGAATTAGTTTTGCCTTGAAATGTGTTTTTTAAGCGGTGCAATTTTGGTGATTTAAACAAATAAAAAGATCGCTTCTTTTACTCATTCCGGAGATTTAGAGACGGAAAACTATTAGACAACAAACGTGTTACAACATGTTGTAAAACATGTTTGTGTACAATCTCAAAAATTACACTGAAAAACTGTCTTGCTGCGCAAAGACGTCGACAAGAAAGACCCCTTAACAGTCATATTATCGGGTGGTTTAAAGTGTCTTAAGACATAAAAGTTCACACCAAATTACATCGTGGAAACGATTTGTGTATTATCAAATTACATCTTTGATTCCATTGCTAAAAGTGTTTTTATACTGCCCTTGCAAAGCCACCAATTTGAAAGAATTCCGACACACAGTAAAATGCCTTTAACATTCAAATATTTAATTCGAATCGCTTGAACGTTATCAGCGATTTTTAAGTGAAGGATCGGCCAGCCGCAATCACGGATTCCGGTTTGGAAAACTACTGGACTTAGAACCTCAGTCATTTACAGCTTTTTGGGACTAGGTCCTAACCAAATAACGTCATCGCGATGAAGTTTGCACGAATATCTGAATGTTGATGATATACCTGACAACTCTTTCTGAGTCAAATGCTTTCGTATCCACGTTTTTGAACTCGACGAAGCCCGAATGTTACCGTAGATTCCCAGAAATGTACTGATGAATTCATACGTAGCCCAAGCTGGATATATGAGTATCTGTACCGTACTATATCTGTACTGTACCGTACTATAAGAGTAGAAATATAAGGAATGTTTTTTCTTAAAACTTTTTCTTTTCCCCCTAGAGGGAGAAGAAAAGGAACCAAAAACCACCGAAATCGCTCTTAATTGACCCAGAAACTGTAGGTAAGCTATTTTTTGCTATTTTGAAAAAAAACGTTTTCCCAATACAAATCCTTATATTTCTACTATTGCATGAAATGGTACAGTACAGATACTTCGTATATTGAACTTGGGCTACCTGTGATGAGTTCTGAAGCTGATAAATACCAGTTTATAAGGCACGCCATTCGACCACTCTATGTTAATGTCCGGGCCCTCAAAATGAAAAACTGATCTTCAGCTTTTGATTTTAGACTCAACCGTGAACTTGAGAGCAGTTCAATGGACTGTCTAGGGTGGAAAATCGAATTCTATCATTCGCGTTTTAATAG
>OX421455.1:3350485-3360485 GCA_949126865.1 Montipora capitata
GAACGAGGACACGATTCATAACTATAACTGTGGCTTTAATAAATCAGAGCAATTGCAGAAGACTGAAAGAGTATATACACACACAAGAAGAAAACAACAAGAGCCGGGATGCTAAGCATGTGTTAAACTAAAGTGTCACTGACTGGTACTGGCACAGCATATATTGCGATCTGTGTCTCTAGAGACTGGTTTGAAATCACCTATAAAGGTTACTTAAAGTAATTTTTTGTTGTTGTTATAAAAATCCACATTCATTGTTTGCAAATACACTGTAGGTGGTTTTCAACCAGTCTCTTGAGACTGACATGACTATGCTGTAAATTATGTACAAAATTTAATGCTGGTGAACAAACAAAAGAAGTTAATGAGATATCTTTTGTTTTTGTCCAACAACATTGCAGGGGATGACATCACATGCAGGGGTTTCATTAGAAGCCACGGGTGGTATACCACCGTCTGTTTGTGAGAAATTTGCCTCTCATCGCTGGCTCTCCTGCCTTGATTTTCACTCAAACCCTTGTAAAAGACAGGAGTGACTGCCTCTTACATTGATTAGCCCAGGCATCTAGAGTACATGTACTTCAAAACTTATTGAAACCCCTGCACGCGAGAACGAGGACCACCTATTGTGAAATGGTAAATTTTAGACAATAATCTGAGAAATTTAAAGGGTTTTAAGTGTACTGTACATGTATGTTAAGGTCAAGTTTCCTCAGCCAAAGAATGTCGTTCATCCCAAGAACAACTTCAAAGACCTGGCCAAGTACAGACCTGTTTGACTACTTGTCCCTTTACAAAATGGAGTCTGTACTTTCCTAACAGAGGTGAGTTTTCACACCAGCCTTGCATCTCTACATTATTATTAATTAATATTATTGATAGTCATAAAGTAGGACATCATAAAGTAGGACATCTAATGAAATACATGTGCCGGAGGCATAATATATTTGTGGTATCTTATAATAACTGAGGACTTGTAGAAATCATTGGTCATGTGAAGTGGATGTTTCTGACTTCTTTAAGTTTCGTGTTTCACATTATAACTTAAGGGGAGGTGGTTGTAACCTGGTTCAGCCCTCATACAACAACCAGTATTTCCATAACTCTTTTACTTATAAGATTACTCACTTATGGAACAAGTTACCTACATATATTAAACAGTCACCCAATTTAAATGCATTTCACAAAAATTTGGAGTCTATTAATCTTTTAAATTTAAGGACTAGTTGTCTATGTAATTATTGCCAATCGTAAATTGTTTTTGATGTTTATGTGACAATTTTAGGCTTGATGAGTATATATTTACAACTAAATATTATCTAGTTTATTATAGTTAGATAACAATTGTTTATAATTTTATGTATGTAACTCTTACTTAATTTTGATCTTTTAGTTGTGGTTACTTTTATTTTTTAGTTCTGCTTTTGTCATGCGTTTTATACATGAGCCTCTGGCTTGGATACTGAGGGCAACCTCAATCCCATGCTATGACTTTAATAAATTGATTGATTGATTGATTGATTGTCCCCTTGGCAGTTAACTATTCGTATTAGCATAACAATGTATTGGCAGTTAACTACCACACGGTCACTTTTATGTGAGAATCTCTTCAGCCTTTCTAAATTAATGGAAAGAATGTTACTGGGTTTTGTGGGTTTTGCAGCCAAGTTGACTTGTCATTAGTTTGAGATTGTTTGAAATATTTAGGTTCAAGGAGGGGTGTCCCCTTAGAGAAAATCCCTACCATTGCTTGAAAAAACACAAGCTTGCTGGCTTTGGTATAAAGAGGGAGGATGAAAAATCCACTGGGTCATGTGATAGTTTAATTTGGATCAGATAATTTCATTCAGTTTAGAAGGGAAGCTGAGTCCAAGGGAATTCCCTCAATGTGCAAACAGTTCTAAGTGGAAGTTAATAACAATTTTCTTAGAAAATGGCCAGAGGTTTTTATTGAAATCTATAACATGGATGGGTTTTGCTTGAACTAAACAACAGAATCTGCTTGAGCTTTTTGTTACGTAAGCATTATGCTTGCAGTATACAGTCCAGAGTCATCCATTGGATTGAAATTCCAGGCTATTATGAAGTTTGTGGAGTCACGTTCAACTCAACTACACAAGGTTAAATTTTTAATGCACTTCTTTTACTGTAATAATTAATAGCTTGATTGATCACTGGGTTAACCTCGTTCATTCTTTTGTTTTGCAATAAAACCAGTTTGCCTTAAAGAATTTGCTACTATTTTTTTATGGATCATCCCATGGTGTAATTATTGACAGATCTACAAGGCACGGATATATTTTTTACACCCATCTTAAAGTGCACCCGAACTCAAATGTTTTTCCTCTACAATATTAGGGAGCTTAAGCAACGACAACGGCGACGGCAAGGAGAACGTCATCTCAAAATATAAATTTGCGTTATTTTAATCGCTTCGTGACTATTTCAACGTTTTTAATATGACAAGGGTGTGGTATTTTCTCAAAGATGACACCAGTCGGAACGGCACTCCATTTTAGGAGAGAAAATGAAAATGTATCCTCAAGTGCTGACGTTCTTCATAAAACCAAAAACTTGGCTATTTCACGTTGTTGTTTTGCTCACGACGGCAAGGAAATGGACAAAAGTGAAAAATGCACGCGCAGGGCGTGCAAAGCTATTGTTTTTACCCACTAAATATGCAAATTCGTGACGTTCTAGTTGCCGTCACCATTGTCGTTGCTTAAGCTCCCTATTAACCCATTCACAACTCAAATGCCTGAGGACTGCCCCCATTAACTATTAAAATCGTCTGGAATTAGACAGAGTAAAATCAATTAAGGACGGTGCCTATACTATTGTTATTGCGCATACGTTCTGCGCATCTCGAGATACTAGGATTTCCTATCGACAGTGCTTAATAATACAGGGATATTTTTGCGTGGTTCAAAACTATGTGGAGAAAGCAGAACTTAGCAAGTGCTCTTGGTATCCAAAAAGAAAATTGGGGGTAACCATGCATTTTTCAGAGATAATTAAGCTTGAATTTGGAAAAGAACTCCATACATTGCTTTGTATTTTAGAGCTTTTTACAAGTATTGTTGATTAATTATCTTCCAAAAAATGCGTGGTTACCCCCAATTTTCTTTTTGGATTTCAATAACACTTGTTAAGATCTGCTTTTCCCACGTAGTCAGCAAACCACGCAAAAATACCTTTGAATTAGTAGGCACCGTCCTTAAGTGTCACTCTCAGGTGTCAATGGGTTAATCTCCCCACCAAAAGCAAACATGTTTTACCATTCTTATGTGTACACCAATGTACCTCAAAATTTCACTTTTTATCTGCCACGCAAGATGTGCAAAGTTATCAGAACTAACAATAATTTGGGCCCATGACCATGAGGTTAGAGGCATGGGGCTATTCTTGATTTTACATTCATAAACTGCTTTGCAATAGACCTTATTCATAAATGGCGGTCACATTTATAATTCTTTTGTCCACATGCAAATTACCCTACCAAGCCTCATTTTAGAGCAAGAATTCTTTTCAATTCACTGTATGGTATCGAGGCTTGGTAGGCTAATTTGCACTTCGACAAAAGAATTATAAATTGACCGTCATTTATGAATAAGGTCTATGCAGAGTTTCTTTAAAAACAGGAATGCAAAGCAGCAGTTTGTGACGAGAATAGACCCATGCCTCTCACATCACAGTCAGGGGTCCAAATTACTACAGCTACAATGTAGTTCTGCCAAGTTTATGTGGCTTGCACTGGACAGAAAAATTGAAATTCTGGGGAACAATAGTGAGATTGGGAGATTTATAATTATTAGGAACGAAAAAGATTTGCATTTAGGTACACTTTAAATGCCTGATTGCGGCAAATTCTTAAATCCGGGTGAAATTTACCTCAATAATATTAAAGAAACAGTTTTCCCAAAAGTGTACTGTAATGATAAAAAGCTGTACTTTTCTTGACAAGTTAACGCATGAGTTAGTTGTAAAATTAAGAGCATATCATTTTTACATTAATATAGAGTTCGCTTTGTGTTTCTGTGGAAGTGAATATACATGTACAATGTACATGTAGTAACCAAAAATGAGATCATAGTTTCATCGGTTTCATTGACCCAATCCCATGCTCTGCAATGGGGGAGCTGGCCAAAGGAGTCAGAGCCCAAAAAAAGAATCCCAAAGCAAAAGGTGCCAAGCATGAGACCATGGAAGGGAAGAGGATACCTGTTTCCCTTGTCGTTTTATGCTAAGCTTGTGACCTGTCAAAGGAACCTCACAACATTTTGTCTTATAATTTTTAATTAGGATGAAATAGAAAACAAATGTGCAGTGGTCTTTGATTATGCTGACCTCATCAGTGACCCAGGTATTTCCCCTTTGGGGCTTCTGCTAAAGGGTTAAATGTCACCTATTGCATCAGAATATGCCACAGTATTATTGTTCTATCGATATGTTTACTGAAGTCAAGATGCTGCATGTTAAAGGAAGTAGAATCATTCAGAAATTATGGCTGAACTTTCCAGAGGGACATTACTAAACAACGAAACAGCGGAAACACCGAAACAACAAAACAGTGAAACAAAGCACCAAAACAACATGTATGATCCCACCATACATTGAATACTAACCAACAAAGGTTGGACTTGAGATTAAATATTGTTTCTCCTAATCTCAGTCTTAATTTAATCTCAGTCCTTATCTTAATCTCAATGAATAAGGAGCAATCATATTTTAGGCCTAAGTAGCCTAAAACGATATTTAATCTCAAATCCAACCTTTTTCGGTCAGTATTCAATGTATGATAGGGTCATACATGTTTTTTTTGGTGCTTTGTTTTGGTGTTTCGCTGTTTCGTGGTTTAGCTAGTAATGCACGTTTCAGACTGAGATGTCTTGGATCTTATTATATGTAGACATAACATTAGCAATCAAAGTTTTCAGAATAAATCAAGGTCTGAAGTGTAGAGCGCCAATCATTTGGAACTCACTTGAAATTATTACGCCTCTTGGAGAATCAAAAAACTTAAGAATTTTAAAGCTCAATAATAACATTGATACAAGGGCAAATGACTTAAATGTCTTTCTTATTGCAGTGTACCTGCAAATACCTATTCTCTAAAGTTGGAGCCAGGGTGGTTTAGTGGTCATCAATCGTGCCTCCCATCTCTGTGACCTAGGTTCAACTCTGGTCTCGGGTCGTATGTGGGCTAAGTTTCAGTCGATCTCAACCTGACTCCGAGGGTTTTTCTTCGGGTACTCAGGTTTTCCTCCCTCCTCAAAATTGACTCCCAGTCAATTACATCTGGCTGGGTTTGCGGTGCTCCGAGATCACACATGGATTGTATGGCGGCAGCCATGGGTGCCTTCACATGCATTCGGTCTGATCCTGTTGAGCTGGTTGATCCTGAAAAGCCCTTGTAAGGAGTGGTCAACTAAGCGCACATTTACATTTGCAAAGCAAAATTTTTTAAAGTCAATTTTTCTGCATGTTTTGTAAATAAAGTTTAATACCGGTGCATACCTTCCAGATTGTTTTAAGTTGGGTCAGACACATGTATGTATCCAGTAATGTACATGACCATGTACATACTGGACCATGTACGTACATGTACATTGAGGCTATCAAAATCTGTACGATCAGGTAGTCTTTCATCATGGTCAATCATTTTAAAGTTGTCAAAATCTTGTTTTACTTTAATTTATTTAGAATTCTTTCTTTCTGTTGCCTAATACAAACTGTCACACTTAAGTATGATTGGAATGGTTTGTACATAATTTAACCAATTGTACACCTTGAAACACTAATATTGGTGTAATTTGTTTTAGATCTTAGGGAAGACTTTCCATCTTTAGCTGGGGATCTTAGAGAAGAGCCTATGGTAGTACTCCAAAGTCTCGGCTTAGCAGTATCTCAGGTTTGTCCGTGTCATTTTAACAACATACCATTCAGTTGCAACTGCCACAATGGCCTTTAGCAAACTTCTTTAATTTATCTTTTTCAATAAAGTTGACATTCATTTGGTTTGGTTATCATAATTTTCAGTAAACTGTTTTTAATTAGCAGTAGAGAACCAACAAACTCAACCCACACATGATGCTGAGTCTGGGAATCAAACCCAATTCATATTGGTGGGAGTCGAGCACTCTCACCACTGCACCATCCCTGCACCCCTTTAGTTAATTTTTATTGTTAATACAGGGTTCGTACGCATCTTGAAAACCCTTGAAAACCCTTGAAAACCCTTGAATTTTGAGAGTACATTTTCAAGGTCTTGAAAGTTTTTGAAAATCTCTGCTCTTCTTTCCTGGTCCTTGAAAGTCCTTGTATTTTTTCTGACCCTCATTTTTGATCTTTGAAAACTTCAGTAGAAATAATTATTTAATCAGGTACTCAAGTCATGTCATACAAACGCGACGAGCTGTGGGGTCGAGAATGGTTACCAGTGCCTTTGCATTATTTTTATGCATGTACGTGGTGGAAAATGAGCAAGAATTGTACTGTCAGACTATTTCCATGGGTAAATTCTTCGACGTAAAAAAGAGGTCCTTGAGATTTCCAAATTTGGCCCTTGAAAGTCCTTGAAAAGTCCTTTCAAGAATGTTTGGTCTGAAAAAGTGTATGAACCCTGTTAATAGTATTATACAATCATTTAACTGTGATATTACAGGTTCTTTCAAAAGCTGGACCAGGAGAAAGTCAACAGGTTGCATGCCTAGTTGATCTACCATACATTCAGGCAAGGTAAATTCAGTCTTCTATTCAAAAGGGAAAATCAGCAAAGACAACAATCAACAACTATCTTTATTTTGCTCTTAATTAAAAATAATACAGAAGTGGCTAAGAATCATTGAAAGGAAATAATTGTGAGAGAAAGAGAGCACAGCCACCCAGAAACAGCAAATAAAGCTAATTGCCGTGAGTGGCTGGGCGATGCAGAAGAGTAACTACAATCCTGGACAAAAGTGTTG
This sequence comes from Montipora capitata, assembly GCA_949126865.1. Lineage (NCBI taxonomy): Eukaryota > Metazoa > Cnidaria > Anthozoa > Scleractinia > Acroporidae > Montipora > Montipora capitata. The sequence continues at coordinate 3,357,451 of OX421455.1, forward strand.
GGAAGGTAGCGTCGCTTTTGAGATAACCCCCCTCCCCCTTATCAATGTTGGATTTTCCACACAACAAAATGGTGACTTTTCTTCCAACATTGAATATGCATGGGGGAGGGGGGTCACAAGAGCATGCTCTTTCCCAAATGGTACAGCCAAGGTGTGAAGTGAAGTGATGCGTGCAATGTTAAGAAATACAAATGGAAGTTTTAATGAACTCACACTATATCATCTGTTAAGTTGTTGTTTACATATTTCTTGTGAGATTAGGACATCACGTGCTTGGGGCAAGCGGATCACGTGTTTTAGGAACTTTTTTTTGCTCGCTACCTTTTTACTGATGACGGATGTGTATTTGTGCTGTCGTAAAGATTTATCAATAAAATGAGTTTACATTCAATTGGACTTCAAAACTTTAACATGCAACCTTCCCAACAACTTTTGACCAGGATTGTAGATATCAAAGTTGTTATAAAACATTTAAACTGAAAAAACAAAATATTAAGTTGAAAAAAAAAAGAAAAGATATTTATGCTGTAATAAGTAAACAAATACACTAACGAATAAATAAAGAAGCAATACAAAACAACGGCTGTGCACACAATAATTAAACTGCATATATAAAGTACACAAATCAATATTTGGAGATAGCCTTAACTTCCAATGTTAGCCCAATTTCAAGACTTATTGGGCAAAGCCTCACACAAATCCCTTTTTTACTCCCTAGTGCTCATGCAAAGATCTTGTTTAGCAATAATTATAATATTAAATTGTTATTTCTGGTGCTCCCTTTTATTTGGTTTGTAGCTCTATAAGAAGAATGCCTTTCCAGCTTTGGTGATGGGTGCCAACTCCTACCCAGAGTAGTGACTTTTAAATTAACAGGCACACAACATGCTCCCTAGTTTTCAAAATCAGTTTGTATACGTGACACCACTTAATCTTCAGTTTATTTTGACTTCAACAGAATATCAAACTTTGAGCCAGTAACTCCCCTGAAGAGCCTCAAAGCCAACTACTGTGGTAAGTGCTTGTTCACAATTATACTCATTCTGTTGTTTCACTGGTGTTAAATGAAAAGCTGTTCTCAGATTATGGTATACATTTGATGACAGCCCAGAATTGAAGGTGGTCATTTTTCAGGCCAATTAACCCTCGGTATACTGTGCTCAACTGTCATTATGTTACACTGTACATTACATTGATATCTTGGTTGTTGCCATGATTTGGTTGAGTAGTACTCTACCCTACCCCAGAGGTTTTTCTCTTGATTTTCCTATGTTCCTTATAAAGCCTGGTTTACATTGCGACATAAGTAGCATAATCATAAGCATAAACATAAGCTGTGTGGACTGGGAGTGACATAAACATGAGCATAAGAAAAAGGAAGGAATCGTTTCCATTTTTTTTATGCTAGCCTTATGCTTTATATGCTTACGTCACATTAGTAACTGCATGAACCAGTGCAACATTAATAATAATTATAAACATAAGATTATCCACCATTTTGGAAATGTGGCTCATGTCATTCCCTTGCGGACTTTTTTCTGGAGGTAACTGCGCTAGCGTATGTCACTTCTCTTATGCTTATGCTTTAAATGCTTATGTCGCAGTGCAAACCAGGCATTAAAGCCAGCATGTAGCTAGTATTCCATCTGTTATGGCTATAATGAAAGATTTTGCTTAAGGTGTAAATTATGTCTCTTTGAAGTCTTGTTAGACATCACTGTGTTGTTTCTTCCATAAGTAAAACATTGTTCTTGTTTGTAGGCAAGTTTGTTGCGATCCATGGGACTGTTGTGAGAGTGAGTAACGTGAAGCCCTTGGTGACCAAGATGGCATTCAGCTGTAACCTTTGTGGAGAAACACAGGTATGATCTGCAAGCTCAACTCTCAAATGCGTCAGAATAACTGTAAATCGTGGGGCAAGTGAGAAAGAGGGTGGCCTGTTTCTCTCTCTCCCGCAAAGACTGTTCACAGGCTATCTTAACCACTCCTCCCATATCATGATATCGAGATGCGCAGAACGTATGCGCAATAACAATAGTAGGCACCGTCCTTAACACTTTTCAATTGGTACTTGTAATAATTATTGAAGTCATGAAAATGAACAGAACATTATTTAAAAATAAGGGATAATTTTTAATGTTATATGCTAGCTCTTATTATAAGGTTTATCTTCTTAACTTTGATTAACTTTCAGCTTTTTGAGACTAAAGAGTACTAAGGAAGCTAGAGAATGTTGTTATCATGATACAATTTGGCTGTTGTAATAAGGGACCAAGCTATTTAATGGGTATTTCTTCCCCTCATCTTTCATAATTAGTTTTGATGTAGATGTGAACATTGAACAGATTGAAGGAGCTCTCCTTCCTTTTCCTTGTGTTTGGATGGCACATAACTATTTCACCCCTTTTCTTGAAGGAGACTACCATGATGTGGTCTAGATGTCCACTCAACGGCATGGTCTACAAGACATTAGTGACTACATGTCCATCATCATCATCATTATTATCATCCATTTTATTTTGCTTTCCACCTCAAGTGGTAATAAAATGCTGCGTGTTGTCACTTCTCATAACATATCCAGACCATCTTGAGACAAACAAATTGAAATTGTATGTTAATGTACTGTGACATTCTTGGAGATAAAAAGATGGGGATTATAGTTATGAATATGATCCTGCCGAAACCTCCACTAACACTGTGTTAGTATGCTATCCATGATTTCCTTCCAAGTTAAGGTCTTGTTGTGAGTCAAAGTGTTAAGTCAGTTTTCTTTATTCTCAAGGCAATTCATCTAAAAGATGGAAAATACTCAGTTCCTACAAAGGTGACTAATTACTTTTACTTTTAATTATTATCTGCTATACTGCCAGAACACTTTGTAGACAAGCAAGAAAGAGAAAAGTATGATGATTGTATGTCAATAATAATAATAATAATAATAATAATAATATTAATAATAATAATAATAATAATAATAATAATAATAATAATAATAATAATACTGTCTTCTCTTTGACAGTGTTCATCCTCAGATT
>OX421455.1:3365485-3367985 GCA_949126865.1 Montipora capitata
TTTAATAATCAATAACATACATTTATCACTCTCTAATTCCAAGATGGTAAAGGCAGGATTGGTGTTGGGTCTCTTTGGAGGAACTCAGAGATATGTAAATGATAAGGTAAAAATATAATTTACTATGAAATGGACAACAAGGATATGATGATGAGTACTCAATGGAGACTCATCATATTTACCTACTTTAGTTGTGTACTTGATTTTCCTTCTTTTTGCAAACCTTGTTTTTTATATGGTTACTACATATAAGTGTAGATGGAAGAACCTGGAGACGTCCCAAATTCTGATCAGGTGACCGTGATGCCTGATGGAAACATCCCTTATAAGGCTTTACAATTGCACCAACAAATACTGTACATATGTACAGTGCAGCTCGGAGATAACTGAACCAAAATGTATGCAAAAAACGCGGATGCGCGTCAACTTAAATGCAAAAAGGCTCATTAGTGTTTATGAGCTCTCCTATTGTCTTTGTTTACTCTCAATCGTTTTCGGTGTGGTGAATTTGAAAATAACTTACATGTTCGCTGGATGGTGCGTCATTAAAAGAGCAAAAAATATCATCATATTCTTATTCTAATGGAGCAAAAGTCCTTCTGGCTGGATATTTGTGTTTTAAAGCAAAAAAAAAATCATCAAGTTTACTATTGGAAAAATATAAACCTATCAACAACTGGCACACAAAAACCTTCTTAACATTGAAATTTACATGAAACCGTTGAGAGCAATAATAAAATTGGACTTTTTTGCACGCATTGTTTAAAGGTTTTCGTGAAATGACTGTAAATACCGCGTCACGGCAAAAAAAAATCATGTCTTCAGTTTTTCGGGACATAATTTGCTGATTTAATTTCGCTCGTCTTTCAAGACCTTTGTTGCATGATTGTAAAAGGTATTAAACTTCGAAACAGTGCTCTGTGGATGTTTTCATCTGCGGCATTTGCAGATTGAAATTGATAGTAATCAAAGCGACATACATGCATAGATTTTCGACTTGTCGGCAGTCACACAATTTATTCTTTTGTCTTCGTAAACAATAACAGGAAAAGCAAAATTACAGTTATGAATAACAAAGGCACAAACATGTATACGATACGCAATTTTAGACGCGTCCAAAAAAACGCGTATCGCATGCGTTAATTTTGCGTCTGCGTTGTTCGCTTATCTCCGAGCAGCACTGTATGACAACTGTGTCACTGGCCAGTTATTTAGCCCAAAATAACTTTATCCATGTTATTTAAATTACATGTTTTGAAGATAATTACGTTTGGGCCTGAGTTAAAGGTGAAGCCACATCTCCCTCTAGTACTAGTCTACAATAATAAGTGGCAGATAGAGGGGAGAAGCCCACTGATCTTTGGACCACTGTCACAGCCCTGGCATATTCTTGAGGTTGAGGTACCCAGCCATTAGAACAGTAACCCACCAACATAATCTCACTTCCAAGGTAGTACAGAAGGAAGTGAATTTATGTTGTTGAAGATATGGGCTTCCTACAGGAGCAAGGATGGCACAGTCGGCTAGTGCGCGGCCTTGGTGCATAAGGTCCCGAGTTCGATCCCGAATCTCACATCCTTGTTTCGACTTCTTTCCTTTCAGTGTAGCCTAAGTCGCTTTAAATACCCTTAAAAACGGAGTACTGATGGAAAGAGGGGGGTAAAATGAGCGCACCGTCTGCTTCCTGGGAGAATACTCTCTTGAGGGTGAAGGAATTACCGATGGTAAATAAGGTGTACCTTTACCTTTACCACAAAGTCCTTTCTAGTTGACACATTGGAAATCTGTAACCTCATTATTTTGGACCCAGCCAAGAATCAAGTTAATGATGAACAAAATGAACAAAACTTTAAGTCATCTTGGACAAGTTTCCATTAATGTTTTTGTGCTTTCTGCAGAATCGTATCCCAATACGAGGAAGTCCTCACATTTTAGTGGTTGGTGACCCAGGACTGGGTAAAAGTCAGGTAGATTGAATATTTTCTGTTTTAATTAAAATTCACAACAAAGCAAGTATTTAGCAATATAATGTACACAGGGAAAGTCAGGTAAAACGAATACTGGGCATGGTTATCGAAACAGTTGTTTTTTTTGTTTTGGCCGCAGATGCTTCAGGCAGTGTCTAACATAGCTCCCAGGGGAGTGTATGTGTGTGGAAATGCAACGTCAACTTCAGGACTGACTGTAAGGAAATTTAATATAATAAGCTCAATAATGCATATATTTTGATTGGTTATTAGAGGATGGATGCATAGCTGGAGTCTTGAATGGTTAAAGAGTCCTTGAAGTTTCTCAATAATTATTATTTTATTGTTTTAATAGTGATAATCTTATATTCCAGGTCACGTTGTCAAAAGAAGGATCATCTGGGGATTATTCGTTGGAGGCAGGAGCACTGGTTCTGGGGGACCAAGGTGATGCTCAACTTTTTTTACTTACTCTGTATTTGTGCTAGCTTGTTGCTCCATTTCTGACCAAAGTTGGTAGGAACCTGCTCTCC
>OX421455.1:3372985-3397985 GCA_949126865.1 Montipora capitata
GTAATATAGAAACCGATAAGGGTCACGCGTTGTCACTTCCAAGTTGTGGAAAGAAGCGACTGCTTGGAAGGGACAACATGGAAATGACACAGTGGAGTGACAATGGGATAAGGGGATTACAGTCAAATTTGGAATTCACAGACTGCTCCAACCTTTCCCTTTCTTAAGTTAAAGTGATCGGCGTTGCACTGACTCGTATATATACAGAACTAAGATTTCAACGTACCCTTAACGTTTCCCAGTCCATGCTTCTACTGTGTGCGATTCGTCGACAAAGATATATATGTATGTATATATAGTCGGCAATTTTTTTTTGTGGAAGGGATTAGAATGTCATCTCATCATCATCATCATTATTGGTTATACTCTCTCCGTCTCGTTAGCTGCTGCTTCCGGTCTGGTTGGCCACGTGGGCTTGAGAGTTGGCTCTGGCGCCTTTTTTCGCGTAAATGCGGGAATCGCTGCCGTAGAACCTGTTGAAATGTTGACCGATTAAGCATTTTCTTGATTAGGTCTTCGCGTGAAAGATTTTGCTCGAGAATGAAATTCCACACCGGATACGCATGGGAGCGATCCGGTTTTATAAATAACGCCTCTTTGGTCGGGTGGGCGTTGTCGCGTCTGACAATGTGCGCGATGTAATTCAGGTAGTATACATGAATCACATCCTTCAACGGCGACGTACCAAAAGAATTGGTTTGAGAAACGCCTTGTCCAGCCTATCTCCTGCCGATGCGAAAACTAGCTGGAGCTTCTCAATGGCTACATCTGGCAGCCGCCAACGAGGTTGCCGTGGGCCCTAATCCTTCATCTTCTTTGATCTTGTCACCAATGATACTTCTCAAAGGTGTGATTATATACTAATGCAGGATACATTTCGCCGGTTAGAAAAAACTGAAATATGAAGTTTGCCAAATCCCTTGGGAAGGACCGCCAAAACATCACCTCCATGTACTAGTGGTTTTAAGTCTTTCTGCTCTAATGTAAGAACACCAGAAAATCCGAGCTACCGCAAGGAAGTTTCCAAATTTTTTGAAAACCGATTTTCGACTCTTTCCGCTCTTTTTTGTCTTTACACTTTTCTGAAAGGGAGAAGTAAATTTTGTCTCACAGGCTTCTTTTCTGACAATTTATCAGCCAATCAGGAACAAGATTTTCTCCTTCCGTGGGCGCACGAAGGTTTCGGAAAGGTTGAGTGGTTGATTGCAGGTGGTTTCTCACTCCTTATTTTCGGCCCCTCCCCCCTCGCGTTTTCGTTTGACTTCGGTCCAGATTTTCCCCCGGCCATATTCAAAACGATCACTCGAAGGTCAACCCCTGTAGAAAGAAGCGCCTAAAATTCGCCAAACCGCCAGCTATTTGCAGGCTATCAGTACACATACACCACACACATATATATATCTATACAGACAGACAGACTAACAGACAAAAAAACGTGATTAATGCCTTCGGATTCTCCTGACAGTAAAATGAAAGCACAGGAATGCTTTCTAATCGCGTTCAAATGCAATTTTTACTGATAATTAATAGCTCATTCCAATTTTTTGCCACAAATAATGCCAACGGGGTTAGCAGCTATCACTTTGGATTTTTTACTCTGCAGGAGATGGATTCCATGTTGTCAGAGCATGTAATGGCATTGCATGCCGGGAAAAAGAGGTACGCCATAGGCCCTGAAAAGTGCGGTGTTTTTCGCACGGTTGCCGCCACAGTCAGATGGGACACTTTATGACAACTAAATAACAAACAACTGTACGGGCTAGCGAAAAGACGAAAACCGGTCGTTCCATGCGCCCTAAATATATTCGTTTATAGTGTTAAGTACAAGGTGCAATCTGCACTTATAGTCAGGCCTAAGCAGCACTTCTTTGAGAATAGTTAGCTATCATTGACTGTCGAGGGTGACGTTACATATATATATATATATATTCACATATATTCCATTTTACCATATTTGGACAAGAGGACGCGCAAAAAAAAAAAATATATATATATATATCTTATTAGATGTTTTGGTGTTTAGTATCGCTAAGTATTTTTACTAGTTGTGCTGCGCTAGGGCTCGAGTAAAAATACTGAGCGATACTGCACACCAAAACATCTAATAAGCTATGTATTATCCAACTTTTTTGCACTATATTTCTATTTCACTATATTTTAATCACTGGGAGAAAATCTTTCCTTTTTAGTGCATTCGGGATAGCCACAGCTAGGCGTCGTTCAAGAGAGGTAAAGTACACGATAGTGCGTGACGTTCACGAGAGGTAAAGTACACGATAGTGCGTGACGGGAGGTAGTGCGTGACGAGAGGTAGAGTGGTCACCTATGGAGTGTTTTCACTTGACGTCACGGCGGCTGTGTTGGTGTACCTAAACATTGAAACCGTGGTCATGTTGTTGTACCCAACTAATCCTCCGGGAATTGAGCTCTATTATCATGCATTGTTTTGGTGGAAAAACAAGTCATCCAGCAGTCGTCAGAGCAAGACCGACACGAAACTCTTAATCCGCTGGCTCCAGTTGTTCGAAGGGTGGATAGCGCTATCCACTTGATAAATCACTATCCACTGGATAACTCAATTGGTTTTACCAGTGTTTATCCGCTGGATAGTGATTTATCTGGTGGATAGCGTTCTCCACCTTTTGAACAACCACGGCCTGGTGTTTACACTGACTGAAGGTTTTAAACGCTTCTTGCATTTTTACAATATAAAGGAAAACTTGACGTTATGGGATGTTTGTTTCACAAATAATCACAGATCTCGTGGCATGCGACAAAGCTGTTAGCGGTAAAGAGCTGGATGCGTCACTGAGGTCGCCCTCTTTTTGCCTCCTAGCTAGATGAGCATTTTAGTTATGTTCTAGGAGGGATTGTACCTTAATTAAGTTCCACTACTTATTTCATGGTTCTCTATTTACGTGTGGTGCAAATAAACTATTTTTGTTGTTTGTTGCTGTTGTTGTTGTGCACGGAACGCACGCATGAGCTTCGCTCGTTGGCCACATAAAAAGAATATTCACTTCGCCTTTGTGGGATAAGTAGCCTTTACAAAAACAAAATCGTTAAATGGGAGGATGTAGGGCATTATTTGACTGAGGTACGTGTACCTCATCCATTTGGTACTTTTTGAGGTAACTTCAATAATCAGTTGATTTTATTTCCCACTACAGGAAAGTGAAAGTGAGGAGGATGAAAGCAGAAAGCAATGGAAGGCAGATAAACCACTGAGTGAACGTCTGAAGGTTATTAACTATTGCTGTTAAGGACGGTGCCTACTATTGTTATTGCGCACACGTTCTGCGCATCTTGAGATACTCGGGTTTCCTATCAGCGATGCTTACTAATACAGGGATGATTTTGCACGGTTTAAAACTATCCAGAGAAAGTAGATCTTAGTAAGTACTCTTGGTATCCAAAAAGAAAACTGGGGGTGGCCATGCATTTTTGAGAGATAATTAAGCTTCCATACATTGCTTTGTATTTTGAAGCTTTTTGCAAATATTATTCATGAATTATCTTTGGAAAATGCGTGACGGTTACCCCCAATTTTCTTTTTGGATTTCAGTAACACTTGTTAAGATCTACATTTCCTGCATAATAATAAACCAGGGCAAAAATACCTTTGAATTAGTAGGCACCGTCCTTAACTAAGCAAACTGATCTTTAAAATGGATAAAGGAGTTTAGTTTTTTAAGAAACTGCTTCGTCTGGACGTATAATGCGTCTTTTTCCCGTCTTTATGCAGGACCAGTTAAATGACGAAATAAAAGACGCATTTAAAGAAATTGCCCAAAGTCGTCCAGACGCGCGCATTATACGTCTTTAGTAGATCGATAACAGAAGTAAATTGAAAGCTGACGTTTCTTGCGTTATCCCGTCTCAGAGCGAATTATGGATTGTCAGCGGTTATATCGTGAAAGATGGAGCTACGCTATTGGTTGGAGAAAAGCAACGTGGATAACAAGAATAAAAGCGGTCTTCTTTCCATGGAGGAGAGCTGATTTGAAAATGAATCTTTGTTCCGCATTTTTTCGGCTCTGCGTCTGCGTGTGGCCTTGGCGCGGGGAAAGACCACTCATCACCATGTGTCGACTAGAATATTTGGGAAGGTTGAAGTGTCGAGCGACTGGTTTCGATTCTTCCTTGTCATAAGCAAATCTTTAACACGCAATGTTATGGTGCTTTTCGGTGATATTATACAGTGCTGCTTTTCGTATGTTTCAGAGCGATTTTGAGGGTGTTTTTGTTTTCTTAGATTGGCCGTAATGAGGAGTTTGATGCCATACCTGCTCCCCTTCTACGCAAAGTACGTAATGATGATAATGAACTCTGACGTCCATGTTTGGAATCATAATTCTTGGGCTCGAGCTCGTTTAAATAGTTTCAACGTTTTCTTAAAACCTGGTTTTCACTAGCGACGCAATAACAAGCATAAACAGCTTACGCTAGTGAAAACGAATATCGCCAGAAGCATCCAAATTATAAGCTCATACTCTCGATGAGCATTTTGTGCTCTTAGAGCAAATGTCGAATAAATAATGTTGAAATAAATAAATAAATAGGTAAAAAAATCGAACACGGCAACCGCCATTTTGTTCAAATGCTTAGACGCGGGGAATCTAGAACGAGTGTTTTAATTTCCAGACGCAACAAATTTCCTTAACATTATCCCCTGACAGAGTTCGTGAACGATTTCAATGGTTACAGTTGTGATAACACTTAGCTTTTGGTTGCATTCGCAATAGCCCATTGATTCCTCTGCAACAAAATCTTATTTCTTTAATGTGGACACATTCTTTTGTTAATGTGTTCCTTGATGAGTCATAAAATTTAACGTACTATCGCCACCGTAATCCGTAATAAGAGTATTTTCAAAAGAAAACTTTGGGTTGTTTAAGCGGGCGGGCATGGAGCTTTTCCAAGTTTTAGCTTTTCAGTAATTTTATTTTATCAAATTCTTTCATGTTTAATTCTCAGTATGTTGGTTACGCCAGAACTTATGTCAACCCCAAACTTACGCCCGCAGCGGCTGAAGTCTTGCAGGTGATGTAACTAACTTCGAATGGTAGTTGTCTAAGGTCACTTACCTCATTTAGGGTTATATTTCCTTAAATTGAATGGTTAATACTTTGCTGAAAGGGAGATGTTGTTTCCCGAATCCCTTGAAAATTGATAAAAGACTGAAAGAGGTGGTTTGCAACCAATCTAGGACGTAAAAACAGAACCTAAACAAAAATGCATACCATTTAATTGGCTTATCAAACAAAAACAAACGAGTGCGAATTTTCATTGGCTTAGCGAACGCGGATGCAAACAACGTCATCTCTCCTTGGAACTTTCTGGAAAGTTTCGCTTTGACGTCATTTGAAATGCAGTAATGTGATTGGGCAATCGAACTGTTTACTGCCCACATTAGGAGTTTTCTTGTCGGGAATAAGGAGAAGCTTTGTTTTAATCTTGCCAAACATATTCCTGTAGTTTAGCTTTGTACGGGTAACCAGCATTGCTTTTAGGTCTACTAATGGGTTCGTTTAATCACTAAAACCTATTTTTGTTTTTGCTTCTTGATCTGATGACAGAATTTTTACCTTGATTTGAGACGCCAGCATCAGAGTTCAGACAGCACGCCTATCACCACGAGACAACTGGAGTCGCTAATAAGACTAACGCAGGTGCTTGACAAGTCAATTCAGTTCGGCGATGGTAGCCTTTTCGCGGGCTCTAGATGGTGTTGTTCTCGCCACATTGGTGGCGCGCGGGAAAAGTCTGGCCCCGGGGGGGGGGGGGGGGGTGGGAAGCACTAATTGGGGATACTGTAAGGAAGTCAAATCAAATCAACTGAAATTAAAGATTGGACTGCTTTTTGAGGAGAGGGGAAACCCGGAGTACCCTGATAAAAACGTCTCGGAGCAGAGTAGAGAACCTACAAACCCACATATGGCGCCGAATCTGTGACTCGAACTCGCGCCACATTGGTGGAAGGCGAGTCCTCTCACCACTAGTAAATTAAAAAACACACACACATAAGCGCGTTGGTTTACGTCTGGTATAGAAAATCGCTGCTGTACAGTGATTTAGCCTAACCGTTGATATTAAAGCTATTCTGAAATTTCATGACCAACCCTTTGCATTTACTGTTTGACATTTTTCCAAATCTTGGTTTTCACATGAGCTCACGGAGGCCATGTTGGCGTTCCGATCCAATAGACCAATTTCGATATATTAAAATTCAGTCCGAAACAAAAAACGTAATCTCGAGGTTCTGGGGAATAAATATAAGGATTTGTATGAGTTTATTCCCCAGAGCCTTGAGATGATGCCTTTTGTTTCAAACTGAATTTTAATTTATCGAAATTGGTCTATTCTCCGGGAATTGAATTCTATTGTTATGGAAACGTTTTCTTTTGTTTTCTTTGAAGAACATATCTGTTGATCACGTGAGTGAAACCCAAGTATAGCGAGTGATTAGACACATTTCCAAAGGGTTTAGGGACAAAAGCTGCTGTCATTGGTTGGGATTGAAACTGTTGATCCCAGCAAGCAGAGCACTTTGATTGCCTGGACGAATGAAGGCCCTAAAGTGTGGGTGACCATTTTCAACTTTTAAATAAATGAACTCAGTGTTAATTACTCCATGCGGTGTTATTTCAGGCTCGAGCTCGGTTAGAGATGCGTGAGAAAGCAAGTCAACAAGACGCTCAAGATGTTGTGGAGATTATGAAATATAGCCTGCTTGATACGTTTAGTGACGACTTTGGAAACTTGGACTTTCAACGATCCCAACACGGCTCAGGAATGAGCTCCAGAGCCCAGGTAGTTTCTTTTCGTTTCTTTTTTTGAGGATAACTCGAAGGGCGGGAAAGATAAACCGTGCATTTATTGCCAGCCAGACACAGGAAAAACAGCTGCCAGTGTTGTGGTGTGAATAGTATGAATAATAATAAAAAAACGGCTGGATCGCGTTTTGAATTGAGTGACCCTGAAGGCCAAACAAGTGGTGACTACTCCTATACGTTTGTTTTGCTCTCTTTTTCAGTGCAAACGCTTTGTCGCTGAGCTAAGCCGCGTATCGGAGAGGGAGTACAATTCTCTTTTCACCGTGGATCAATTGAGAAGAACAGCAAAGGTAACGGTGCAGTAACAAATATTTTAAATGTTTTTTCTTCAGCCTCTTAACTCTTTCTTTTTCCTTTCAATAGGACTTGCGACTTCAGATTCGTAATTTCGAAGATTTTGTGTACTCACTAAACAATCAAGGTTTTCTACTCAAGAAAGGCCCAAGAGTTTACCAGCTGCAGACCTCAAGCTGTCTGTAGTTAGGTTATGTTTTATTTGATCATCCGTCTATGGTTTTTTAAAAAATTGTAAGATTTCTTGTAAACTGCTTTAGAAAAATGTATAAAGGAGCCTTTGTTGAAAAAAAGTTTCTGTTTGATTTCCGAACTTTTAAGAGCTTTTTTTTTGTTCCGCTCACGATATTGCCAAGTCAAAGTGGCAATGGGCTGTCTTCAAACAAGAGCCCTTTATTTCGGTGGCCATTAAAGCTCTAGTTGGCTTTAACTTTACAGATGTAATATCATCCTATGGCAAGACTTCAAATTTCTAGCCCCAGTTGTTCAAATGCAAGATAACTTTACCCAGGGCATAAGTCACTATTCAGAGTAGGAGAATTTTTCAGGCTTTCCTTTTCTTACTACATAAGTAACCTTCATGATTGGGATGATCCGAAATCAAAATCAAAAGTCTACATTAACAGCACACACCAGGGTTACTTCTTAGTATCTGACTATAAATTTTTCCTCCAGCCGCGCTTCAGACATTTGATGAGAACCAGTCTCGTGTTTCTCAAGTTGCCTCGTTCATGCCCATTCCTTGACAAGGGAAGACCCCGATTCTCATTTCATAGATTTTTTTTATAAAAATCGGGCCACCCAGTCCTACCAGCAAACTGACAGCATCCATTGAAGTTTTTAGCTTTCAAAACTTGCCCACGAATTGTATCAGTAGGTCCTGGAATTCGTCCACAGAAAGGCCAGAGAGACACCTTCACTCGTGAATTGCCATGTTTACAACAAAGCATTTTAGGTGTCCCAGTCAGCTTGAAACCATCTCTCACCTCTGTTTTGAGAAGACCAGACACGAACGGTTCTTACGTTACGTTTATAGCTGTAAAATGAACTCAAATGTCAATTCCTTGTAAAGACCGACATCTTTTTTTTGCTATGCTGGGTATCGGAGAGCCAGAACATTTACGCATGTGCTGATGGAATGGTTGAACAAGAGAGAAAAATGCAGTACCTCCAGACACCGGCGCTGGAGCGTCGTACCAAACGAGTCATCCCGGGATTTCGGCCCGTGCGATCGCTTTTGGACGCTTGGCCCTTCGCTGCTTTCTGCTACCGACCTTCCTCCCGGTACGACATCGAGGGAGAGATATGACGGCCCCTAAACCATATGTGACAAATCCCACTCCTACTCACAGCTCCAGACCGCCCTTGTCATTACAATTTAACGTAAGGTTTCGGTCGCTTAAATATTCAAGGGAAAAGTCATTTTCTCTCTCACATGGTAAGCACTGGAGTCGCGGAATACAAAGTGTACGCACGCGCCCTGCTGAAGGTAACATACACACATGCATAAAATTTCTTTCATCTCAAATTTCAGAGTAACTACAAGAGCTACTATCTTGGAGACATTACATTTACACCTAAATAAATATAGCATAGCATATACGGGTACATAACCAAATTAATTTAATATATTTAAAGAAAAATTGATTCAAAAGAAAAGCGGCTATACAAAAGGCTGGATTCTCATTTTGAGACCTATTAACCCAGTGGTACGAATAAAATCCCTGGTAGCGCATTCCACAACTGCGCCCTGCAGTTGAAATATATGTCTTTCGTAGCCAGTACTATAGTATGAAGTAAGCTTGAATTTCACCTACTGGCTAGCCTGTGAACAGGCTACGAGACTGGGAGAAATGCGCAGTCCAGGGGAGACTGGGTAGGGGAAGTTTAAGGTGTTTTGACATGCATTACATTACAGTCGCTGACGTTTAGTCAGTGTTTAGGTTCCATAGTGAACAGCGCACACCATTTTGGACGATGTTTTTGTCTTGTTTTCGACACCTCGCAGTCCTAACAAATTGTATCATCGCGTGACATTATGATTGTGTGATGCGCAGTTTGTATGCGCAAAGACATTACAACTCGTTCGTCGTTCGTGACATGACAGGGCAAGAATCACAGTTCAGCCAGCGGATATTCCTTGGAGCAAAATGGCGTTGGTTGTCTTTACTTTCCTATCGGAGAAGCTTCACTTTTTGTATCTTGGGGGAACACAGACTTGAGCTTAAAACTCTAAACCGAGAGGAGAACAAGTCTAGCATTTCCTAAGGGAAAAGGGCATTTTTTGAAATTCCACCTCAGTAGGCTGCCCGATCAAAGGTTAAGTCTGTGAGACAGATTTCTTGCCGTTTGTGACCGGTTGTGTGAGCACGGGTCGTTCTTCTGAGTGGCATGATGTATTCTGAGTGGGTTTCCTTGCGACACACGCTGCAGCGTGATCATAGCAACAGGAGCGTTCTGTGCAGGTTTCCTTCTGCCGTTGGAAGGGATGTTGCTTACACTGTAGTGAGAACACTAGGGAACTCTGAGATACGTGAATCGCTCAAGTCAGCGAAGGAACTTGACTGGATTATGGAAGTTTTGTGTTATGGTCTTACTCTTCAAATGACTGAAAGTGACGGTGAAATCGTGAAAGGCTGTGTAAATATTTATCTTGATTGGCTTACAGCATTAGCCAATCCCAAGAAGGGACTTCCTGACCCTCTTTTGAGATCCCCAGAAAAGTATGCAAGAGACATCTTCCAACACTTCCGTAACCTTTTCGTACACAGGGAGGAAGGCAATTTAGCTTTACAAGCCTCGCTGTGTATCAGGGTTCTGCAAAATATTCAAGCCATGGCAGCAGAGGTCATGCTGTCCCCCCTGACATGGGAGGCATTGCTTAAATTCTTAATGATAATCAATGACATGCTTCTGTCTCCGCCAAGTACATCAGGAGGACTTGCCGAACACTTGTGTGAGAAACTGATTGCTGTGTTATTTGAAGTTTGGTTGCATGCTTGTCACCATCATTTTCCCATGCCCTCGATGTGGAAAACTCTACATGAGCTTTGTGTGTCCTGGCGGCATCACAGTGCCATGGTGGACTATTGGAGTAGAACTTCTCTATCCCTTACCAAGAGAGTGATCCAGTATTTGTATGGTGCCAAGTTTCCTTTACCTTTGGTAACTGCAAGGAAAAATGATGTCCACATGCCAGCCAATTTAGTCAATGAATGTTTGATCCAGTGTTGGTTCAGAATTCTTCACATCATTGGAAATCCTGTTGACCTTTGCAAGAAGGAAGTCATCAGTGCAACACCAAAATTCAAAGAGTTTGCATTAGCGAGTGAAGAGGTTATCTCACCAGAAAAACACCCGTGTTTGCAGACTCTTCCACAGAATTTTTTACAAGCAATGAAAGGAATTGCAATCCTTGTAAATGCTTTCTTGAGCACCACAACCACATTTGATGAACCTGTCAAGTACACTCCAATCCCAGCGCCCATAAAAAGCTCAAGTCCAATTTCTGCCAAAAAGCGTGACCATAAAGCACTTAGTATAGCTGTAGCGTTAGGCTTAAGTGACCAGACAGGACTGATTACAAGGTCGCAGACAGTTCCTGCAAGACACAGTAGTGGTCCTCCATCTGCAGGAGTACTGCAGAAAGCAGAACTGTCAAGCGTACCATCAGCATCAGTTCTTTTCCCACAGTTTTCATTAACAGGCAATGATAAACCATCAGGAGATAGTGTGTTGCATTTGTTTGGATCCTGGCTTTTTGATGCTGTGTTTGCTAAGCTAGACATGCCGTTGAAATTTAAGGTTCTTTGTAAGATATATGATGGATTCATTGGAAATGGTGTTCTTGAAATAGCAGGGATGGCAAAAGTTGGGTAAGTGTAGAAAACATGTTTATCCTTAATTTTTTACAGCACAATCATCTTTGATACAGATGTCTTTAAATGCTCTTTGTAGCAGTGAACTGAGAGAGAAGTATTTCAAATCAAACATGATATGCCGAAAATTTAACCCCAACTGGTAAGATACATGCACAAATACAACTGGTTGGCTATGCATGTCCATGTACTTACAAAGAACAATACCTGACTTGTACAGTATTCAATGGTCGTGGGAAAAGTGTAGAATAATTTTCAAGATGCTACTAATCCTGGTTTATATAAAGTACTAAACATCAAATTAATGAAATTTCCCAGAACAACGTCACTGTTAGTACTAAGGAACTCTACAAAATGTAAGTCAATAGGAGGCAGTGTGGCCAAGTGGTTAGGGCGTTTGCCTTGAGATCCCGAGATCCAGGGTTCAAGACCCGCTTTGACCACTTGTTGAATTTGATCCTGGTAGTCCCTGGTTCAACTTCCCATCTGCACTGGTTTGCCTCCAACCAGTTGGGACTTAGTTGTTGTTGTTGTTGTTCTGTTCCGTCGTTTCGTTGTGTTTCATTGGCCCCGAAAAGCCCCTATGGGGAGCAGTCAATTAAGTAAGTAAGTATGTACTAAGTACGTGGTGATTATGCTTTCTCTGTAGAAGGATTTTACATTAAACCTGGTCAGTGTAAAATGCAGACAGTCATCCACAGACACAACCCAAAAAGCCTTGATTGATGCTAAGATAGCATAAGTAAAGGGTTTCAGTTCTCACTGCATTCTGCATTTTTGCTGACCAATTTAATTAAACCTGGTGCAATTACATGCACTTACTACTGACCACACTGCAAAAGTCAACGGTTATGAATATACAGCCTTGTGAGTAAGTTATCCATTAAAATAAAAAAGAAAAGGGTTTTCAACAATGGCAAGGTGGTGTGTGACATGCTATTAAATAAATTGTAATAAAAATTAACAGTAAGATAAAAATTATAAATTTAGCGCATATACAAAGATTCAACCACTAACTGGTTTGCTCAGGAGGTCATGAACTTCGGTTTAGGAGACTGGCATCAGACCAACACTCACATAACAAATCCTAAAACTTCAGTATAGCCAATTTACGTTTTTTCTAAAATATCCACCTAGTAAAAAATCGCTTTGAAACCTTTGCCTATGGTGATGATACCACATACAGTAGGAAACCTTGACTTCCATCAAAGTTTATCTTGCACATTATCACTCAAAAGTATTCATACAGTGGTCGTACATCAAGTACAGAGTATTTTAGCAAAGCTCTCTTCTTCCTTTGCTGTAATCTAACTTTGAATAAAACATTTAAGAAAAAGCACTGATGGCATAAACACCTTAAGCATTAATTTTTTTGTTGCCTTTGCTTTTATGCTCTTTTGGAATCACATGAAAGCAAACAAGGGTAACTTGTATTCCTAACTCAATTTTTTTTGCATTGGACACTTTCACTTTACAGAACTCCCAAAAGCCAGGTTGTGAAAGTTTTTATTTCTGTTTTCTCTAACCAATTTAGCTTTCAACCAGTTGGAAACAGTCTTGACAATGATTTTGAGCCTGGACGAGCTGAGGCATATGGAGCCTTGTGTCGCATTTTCTGCAGCCATCGGTCTGGTGAAGAGATCAGGCCTGTCTATCTTTCAAGGTTTTATTTAGCGTTGGCAATAGGACTGCTTTACTCAGAGGTGAGTAATGGTAAATTGCGGTAAATGGTGAACTTGCAACTTGACAAAACAATATTGTTTTGTCAGTTTGGAACTGGGGAATATGAACTGTGAAGTGGAAAAGCGGGAGGTGAAAAATGAGAATTGGAAATTGAAAAGTGTGAATAAGTGGAAAATGTGTATACCGTAATGAAACTTGAGAAATGAAAAATGAGAAGGCTTGTATTTTTGTACTGAATAAGAAAGTGGAAATTGAAAAAATAGATTGGGAATAAGGAAATTACATGTAAATTGGTGTAAAATGAAATGTCTGATGTGAAATGGGTTACTTGTAAAAACAAAATTTGTTTAAAATCCTTGGTGTGTGAAGTCTACTGAAGTCAATGTATACCAGAAGCTGTCTCTTTTCTTTCAGTCATTCACAGGCCATGTTCTTTGTAGTATCCTGCTAAATTCAGCTGATCTTTTAAGAGTTGATCTTCAAGGAGTGCAAGTTTTGTTGCCACATCTGATTACTGCACTAGAGATGGTATTGCCCAGAAAGGAAATTCTAATAAGGTATCCTCTTTGAACTGTAGTAATTGTTATAATTGAAACTTAACAGTAATTAAAAATAACTGTAAAAAAAGTTCAATGATTTTTTTTTGCCAAATTTCAAGTCGTGTTTAAACCTGATCAATTCAATTTTTAAGTTAACTTTGTAATTTTTGCAATTGAAAGAATTCCATCTACTTTGGTGTAACTGTACAATAAGACAACTGAACTCCACAATGGAGACTAGCAAAATCAACAAAGCAGCAGCTTTATTAGGCATTGGCCAGGACTTAAATTACATGTAGTTGCTTAATGGTATGCAAATATGCAGAAAGCTACAACGCTATAATCAACCCTTGAATTTCATAACTTAACTAAAACGCAGTACACATGCATATCTCATTACCTAACCCTAACCCTAACCCAAACCGCTAACTTGACTTATGGCTTATTGACTCATGACTCATTGACTCATGACTCATTGACACATTGACTCATGTTTCCCTAAAACTCAAGAATTTAATGATTTTTTTTCCAGTAGCATTTTAGATTAGTGCACACTTTTTTTATCAAAGGTGTAATGTTCACACAACTGAGCTACGTAGAGCTGCTATTCATCTTCTTTTATCCATGGTGTGCTTGCCGCTGCACTTCAAGAACCTTGCAATAAAAGGTACAATTATTATCTGTCTGGCCTCTGGTTGTTGAAAAGGTGGATAACGCTATTCACTAGATAAATCACTATCCAGCGGATGTAGTAAAACCAATAAGCCACTTTCAAAAATACCATAATACTCTTTGTTTGCTCTACAAAATTTTGCATACGCATTGTTTCCAGTTGCTCTTGGGACTTACAATGGTCCCAAGATAAAATAGAAACAAAACTTATGCAAAGTTTCGGAGGGCAAACAAAGAGTATTATGGTATTTTTGAAAGTGGCATATTGAGTTATCCAGTGGAGAGTGATTTATCCAGTGGAGGGTGATTTATCCAATGGATAGCTCTATCCACCCTTCGAACAACTGGAGCCTGATTGTCATCTATTACCTGATGAGTGTTGTTAAAACAGAAGGCTGTTTTTGTCCTACATATATGGTGTAGTTCTGGGTTGTTGGTGTGGTGGAGTTGTTGCAAAATGATAAACAATAATTCAAGTAAAATCACGTTCAGGCAAAGTTCTATGGCTGCCTCCTTCATTGTCAATTTTCGTTTTGAGTCTTCAGGACTTGACTCTTAAAAAGAAAGACTATGGAAATAATTAAGATATGTCATCACCATCATCATCATCATCAAGCCCATCAAAACCAAGGTGCAGGGTTTTCACAGGAACTGTGGGGAAAGCACTCTCCTACCACCAGTGTTACCTGCAAAATCACAACGCAATAAGTGTGTTGTTGGTCCTCCAGTCTCTGCTCCGAGATTTTTCTTTGGGCTCTCTGGTGCCTCCCTCTCGTCAAAAACCAACTCTTATTTTGATCTGTTTAGCTTTGATCTGATTTGATTGACTGTCTTCCCAATAATAGTAATAGTAGATTATGGTTGGCTGTGTAACTTAGAGACTTGACTATGTTGTTGTTGTTGTTTGTCACGAAACTTGGTGAATAGTGGTACTTATCATAAAATGATTTTATATTGTTGTTGAATGATGTATTTAGACATGACAGCAGGGTGGAGGAAGAAACAGTTGGGTGAACAGCAAGATGATCAAGAGAAGACCCTTACATTCCTGTCTTTAAAACCCAGACTGATACGGCTTCTGTTGGAGGCACTGCAGTGTGAAGCAGACTCATTCAATGTTCAAATCCTGCTGGGAGGTTTGTTTTTCCCTGTTTTTGCTGCCTAATTCTCTTTACATCAGAGGAACAGTTGTTTTTGGGATAATACACTCTTAACATAATTATGTGTATTATCATCCATGGGCGGTAACTGAGACGTGTCTAGATCCTTCAAGCAATGATTTCGTTAATCTAGAATTTGCTATTAGAATTTAAGGCCAAGTAATACGGGCAACAATTTTCTTCAACTTGTTGCACAACACTGTTGCTTTGCAAGTTGAAGAACTATACTGCTTGTATTATCACCAACATGGCCAACCTTTCATGCAACAAAATCCTGTGTTGCAAGTTGCGTCATCATGTTGCGGAGAGCAGAAGGAAGCTCTAGTTTTGGCAACAAATTGATGCAATGGGACTTGTGATTGGTTGGGGTTTGCCTAAAACCAGGAATCCAAAATAAGAACCTGAACCAAAGTCACTTAAAATGATCCAGCGTCTTGCAGATGTTTACTTTTATCTCCCTGAGTAATTTGTCACGTGCTGACTCCTTTTGGGAGGGGATTCATGAAATAACTTTGGGCTTTTTCTTTCTCTTGGTGAGCCCATGAGTAGGAGCTTGCCCCTCCCATCAAAGTCCTACAAGTCAACCTTTGCACCTCTTGATACCCCATGTGGTTAGCGGTAGATGTTGGATTCACTGGAATAACTGAGAAGAATAAGCTGCTTGTTTAATTTGATTTTCAAAATTTAGAAGTTAAACATCAAATTTTTTTAAAGTCCTCTTGCATCAGGACTGTAAACTGTGCAGTGTAGGTTCCTTGTCAGAACCTGTCGGTGTTGCATTAAAGATCCCAGTGGTACACACATTTTGCAAAGAGTAGGACATGGAGTTCTCGGTATTGTCAACTGGTCTTTTGTTCAGGATGAACAGCAGATTATTCTTTCCTCAAGCAACTAAAGTCCATGCATGAGTTCCATGGTGATTAGTGTCCCATGAAGTGTAGACTACCCAATCACAACAACAGGGTTAGCATTCTGGATGTCCTTTGGTAAAGGTTTTCAGAGCTTTAATGTTTCAATTAATTTTGTACTTGAAGAGTAAAGTTAGTGGAGCTTTCTCAGGAATGTCTTCTTCATTTACTACTTATAGTTTACCTACAGTCTGTGACAAAATTCCTTGGAACAGTACACGACTATCCAGATCTGAAGATTTCGTGGCTTACTCTCCCCTAGCAATGTTGTTTGAATGCGAGTTTCTAAACCTACTTGCCAAAACAACATTGAGGGGGGGCAAGGAATTGTAAAGTGCTTCAACAATTTTGTCTGAGACATTCCTAGAATTAATTCCCAGATCTTCAGAGCCAGAATTCTCTTTTCTTTCCACAGTAAGTAATCCTTAATGGGCTCTTTTGGCAGGTGTATCTCTGTTCATACAAGACAGTGAGATTGCTGAATCCCAAGGGATTTTCTCACCTAAGCAGGATGATGCACCCGTAAGTGCTGGTGTACAGGATCCCCAGGAAACCCGACGTCGTGCCAGCACAGGTAGCAGCACAATTTCAGACGCAGGAAGTGAGATTGATGGATTTGGTCAGCCTCTTCAGTCTTACGGTATGTGGTTTGTTTATGTAGTAAGTTCTCTTCTAAATTCAAATACTTTGCCTTCAGTTGATAAATTAATCTTTGATCTACAGAATGCAAACATTTTTTTACTCTTTTTGCTCCAAAATCTTGCTGTTCATGTCTGTCACACATTTTGTAGAGTATAAAGACTAACAGGCATTGGGCCCAACAACTGAGCTGTGAGTCCATCATCATTAATTTTGATATTCACAAACTGCTTTAAATTTCAACAATAATGTAATGAGTTTGTGATTATTAATAAGGAGTGGGCTTACATTCCTCTCCACCTTGGTGGTAGGTCAATTAATTAATTTTAATGGCAGCTGGGTTTTGGAAAATGTTTGTACAGCACTTACATGTACATGTACTCTACGAAGCAAAAATGAGCAGACAGGAATGGTAAAATGTTCGCTGATGACACAAAGGTGTACAGAGAGATCACCGATTTTGAAAACGACACTCGAGCCCTTCAAATGGATATCGATCGTTTGGCGAACTGGGCGACTCTCTGGCAGAGAAATGTGAATCGATGCGTATAACTCACAGCCGTGACAGGTCGGTCCCCTCCTATACAATGGGATCAAGTATTACGTCTGTCAAGTGTACGAAAGATCTAGGTGTCCTTATCTCCTCTGATTTATCGTGGAGCGCCCAAGTTCACGCCGTTGTGCACAAGGCAAATAGAACCTTGGGTGTCGTTTATAGAACTCTTGGGCCCTTAAATGTAGAAGCTTTCTCTACCCTCTATAAGTCCTTAGTGCGACCTGTTCTCGAATATGCCATTCCAGTCTGGTGTCCATACCTAGTCAAGAACATCCTAGCACTCGAAAAAGTCCAGAGGAGAGCATCGCGCCTTGCATTAGGTCAAAGAAGAGGAGATATGGAGTATGAAGACCACCTCAAAATTCTAAAATGGCCCACTTTAGAGAAACGCAGACACTACATTTCCCTTGTAGAGTGTTATAAAACCGTATTTGGCCTAAATGGGTTAAATTTTAGTGACTTTTTCGAACTAGCTTTAGATACCCGGACACGTGCTAATCATCCTTTTAAATTATTTGTGAAAAGCTTAAAAGTAAATCCTTATAAATACTCATTTTTCGTTCGTATAGTAAAGGATTGGAACAACCTACCACTGCACGTAGTAGAAGCTGAATCTTTTAATATTTTTAAAACCAGACTGAAGTCTTTCCTTAATTTGTAAATTTGTAAATATGTAATTATGATGCTTGTTTTAGTTTTTAATTCCAGGAAACGTTATAGGGTCAACCTCGTGTTTCCTTTTCATGATGTATTTTTATATTTTATTTTTTTCATCGGGAATAAATTATGCTTATGCTTATGCTTATGCTTATGCTTATGCTTATGCTTAAATAAGACTTAGTTTGTTGTAGGTGAAGGATTTAACCTAGGAATGAAGCATTTTAAGTGCTAGTGCACTTTAACATTAATCTCATGGCTGTCACTGCTTTCTTTCCGGACATTCATGAGTATTACATGTAACAATGATTTTTTTCGTTTAGGATAGGGTGTTTTTTGGGTCAATTTATCAAACACTTTAATTTCTAATCTGTTAGAAAAATAAAATCAACATGTAAGCTTGACTAGAACATTGGAACCAACAGGTGGAATGTAACTGAACAACAAAAAAGGTTCTTGGCCTACATTATTTTACACTGTATGATGAATCATATCTGTAATTATTATTTTAAAGCCCCTGATAGTGACTTATGCACTTCATTACGGTCTATGGCTTTTGAACAAGTAGGAGTCAGAATTAATTTAGAGAATTAATTTAAAGTAAATTAATGATTCATGTTGAAATGAATTACAAGCATAATATGCTGGCCATTACTTTTAGACAAGATACACTGTGTAACCCACATCATTTTGTTACTCAAATATTTCTCCTGGTAATGTGAGCCATTAAGAGCATATTATACATGCACCTGTATGGCACATTCATGGTAGCATGATAAATGAACTTGGCAGCGTAAAGTTCATGCCACGTTTTTAATTCTGCTGTACGAAGTCAGTGTAAATTCTTTGTTTCCTTTTGCAGACCTATCAACTGTACAAGGACTATTTGTCCAACTTGCACATCTCCTTTGTAACAAGCTTGTCGTCATCAGAAGCAGTCGCTGGAAATCAGACCTCCATGTGACTCTAGCTGCTTTTGAGTTGCTGTCTAGTCTTTCCAAGCTTACTACAGATCATCTGGGTAAGCTTGTCTGTATGGTTTAGCAGTCCATACTCAACAATATGGCTTTGTTGACACCTTGGTTTGCTCTCCGGCTAAACCATTAAACATGGTGTCTGCTTCTCATTCTGTGTTAGTCCTGACATGTGCAAACCAAACAAAACTGTACCTCTATTGAAAGTACAACTAGTCCATTGAAGGCGACTAGCCGAAAAATGTAAGAGGAAGTGGTCTGAACTGTTTTCATTCCCAGCTTTCTAATAACCATAAGAGTTTGACCTCATGATCATGTCTTTTTTTTTTGAGCTTCCTTGTTCCTAATTATGAAAATGTAAGACAAACCAAATTACATGTTGACTTTTTTTCAGATCAAGCAGAATGTAAGAGTACTATTCACTGGCTGTGTGACTATGTTACGTACCAAGCCAACAAGAAAGCTACCCATCATTCACGTGATTTGCACTCTATGATTGTGGCTGCAATTGCTTGCATTCAGTCGTGGATTATGTCACATCCTTGGCTTCTGGATAGCCAGGTATCCATCATTGTCTTTTTGTGTAACCATACTATCGATTTGGGAGGTCAAGTAACTTAGCAACATGTAAGTGACTACTTCTTGTAAAACCTGATGCAAGAAATAACGTATGTTAATTAAGCCCTATGACCAGCCAAACTCAACAGTGGATTGTGGAGTCGTAGTGTTTTTGAGTTATACATCCAGTAGTGTTAGAAATGCTAAGTTATACAATGTGAGGTAAACAGAAATGACAATGACTGCAGATCTGTGGGTAATTTATAAGACGAAATCCGCCAAAAAACTGACAAACGACCATCTGTGTCATTTTTTGTTTGACAGCATAATTTATGACTTACCGGTAAGTTTTGATAGGCAAATACATGTAACTTATTTATTATTTTGCTTAGGAAAAGTACAATTTTTAAATTTGACAATGTTAAATATGTTGAATTGTATCCATGGTTGAAATTTTCAGAGTTGCTTACAAGTTGTGATGGAAGTGGTAGAGCTGGGAATTTCAGGAAGCAGGTCCAGAGAGATTCCAAACGTTAGTCGTTGTCATGATAATTACTCATCGATAACAGTAAAAAGGAAAACTGTTTAATATGCAAACTCATTCATCAGACTGAGTGAGATGAAGCTCATTGTGTGATAAATCTGCTCCTTTCACAGCAGGATAATTTAATCCTCCTAACTGCATGAAATTGTTTAATTAATTTTTTTTTTCTATATTTTTATGTGTCACATTCTCCATTCCTTATCTATGTCCCTGCAACAACATTCATTGCATATGGGTGCATAATTGAGTTAGCCTAGTGCTTTTCTTGCAAACAAGTCATTTTAAAATTTGATTCAACTGTTAAGGCAATGATTGTGGAACTCTGTGGTCAAAATGTTAACTAGTCAACCACGAGTTCAAAATGTTAGCACAGATTAAGATAATTAAACTGAATGATACTGTGAAATCAAAAAATATTTATCTTTGTTACTTTTTCAGAATCCACAACAAGGAATTGACACTGCTCCTCGATTGAAAGGTAATGAAACTACATGACAAGTTGACTCTTCTTTTTCAAGTAGGCAAAGGATCAAAGTGCTGTTTCTACTTACTGTTGGCACAAAGAAACTTAAGTGATCAGGAGAGTTTTTAGGTTGTTATTGCAAAAAGCAAATACCGAATGAATTCATTCATCTGTTAATTTTATCAAGAACATGCAATCAACTGTTCAGACCTATCAGGCCCTGCTTATTCAAAAGGTGGATAATGCTATTCACTGGATAAATCACTATCCATTGGATAGCGCAATTTGTTTTGCTATGACTTATCCGCTGGATAGTGATTTATCCGGCGGATAGCGCTATCCATCTTTTGAACAATTGGGGCCAGAACTCTAAGCACTGGGATACATTGTATGGCTGCTGCAAAATGAGAAAAACCACCTCTCCAAGGATTCTAATACACTGCAAGATTAAAGTCACTTTTTTACACTCAGTGCAACATAAAGTTGCTCTGGAGACAATGAAACGACATTAAGTGTATCTTATTGACATGGGACTCAATGTAAACCAACTTAATGTTGCACTTTAATAGCAAAACAGAATAAAATTATTAACTTTCAAGGGTCCGAAGGCCCAAGCTTTTGATAGTAATGTGGCTTGTACATTTCATTGTTTTCCTTCATTTCAGGTGACAAGGAATTGAAACCTGTTTCATTTAGAGTTAGAGAGGCAGCAGAGGGACTGTTGACTGTAATCATGGAACACTTGGTATGTTATTTATGATAATGTTAGGCTTTCAGTCGCTCTCTAATTTTCCATTGAAAAAGACAAGGAACCCTGGCTGCAGCTGCTCACGTTATCAAATAAATGCAACCACACTGTGGGGAGGGTGGTTAGTGTTTTTCAAGAGATAATAGAAAGACTTCCGCACCCCTCCCTCTCAAGAGTTTCTCAAAACACCAGAAAAATTTGGGGAAGAGGTGGGGGGGGGGGGGGGGGGTGGTTGGAGGGTTGCAACCTGGTCCTGGAAAACAGAGAGCCAGGATTGGAAGCAGGGATTAACAGTCATTCAAAAATGCACCTTGTTACCATAGTTGTGCTGGTGATCGGTTCAGTGAAAGGCCTTGTTTCATTTGACTGCAGTTTTTGATATTCTGCGAATTCTTGCTGAGAATTTGGGAATTTGGAGAAGTGTCCTTGTTTGTGAAGAAATCTGCGTTTGTACAAGAGCCAAAAAAACCTCGAGACGTTATTGCGTGGGTCCTGGCAACAGCAGGCATGATTGATGCTAATAGATGTATTTGACACTGTAAGCTGATACCTACATTTTTACAATAGGGAGCTTTCCCGTCACCTTGCGGCCCGGCTTCTTTATCGTCGCTGCTTGACGAGGAATGGGTTCTAGATCACGTGTACCCATCTGATGGCTCAGCGAAGGTGCGTCTGTTATATAATATAGAGCGTTTTCAGTTATATAACATAGCGCGTTTTCACTCACGTGATTAGAATGGATGCTAATTTGATGAAACAAAAGAAACTATTTGCATAAAAATAGAGTTCAATTCCCAGAGGATTAGTTTGGAACACCAACATGGCCGCCGTTTCTTTGTTTTGGAACACCAAAATGGCTTCCGTGACGTCACGAGAAAACGCTCTATAAGGGAGCTTTAGCAGCGAGGACGCGCCAACGAGTACGTCATTTAAAAGTAAAACCACGCTATAGCAATCATTTGGTGTTGATTCTGAGTTGCAAATTCAGTTGTTCAGGATGTAAATTGTAAAGCAACTTTGGCGGGATTTAACTGGTACAAACGGCGTGGAACTGTAGACAAAAAAATGTTCAAGTTTTTTTTTGTCTCTACAACCTCAAATTTGATCATTTCACGTTTTTTCGATGAAAACGACTAGGAAGTGTACCAAAATGTAGAGCATAAAAGCAGAAGCGTTTACATCGTATTGGCTCCTGTTTTTATTCTTTTTATCTCGTCAATTACGCCTATCAAATCACCAGCTTGATCCAACTTATATCTTGTGTCAGTCGTATTTTCGACCACGGTTGCTTGCTTAAACTTTACCAAAATGTCAAACGCACTAGCTAAGAGTGCAGAAGAACTGTTTTTGCTCATTGAAGCTATTGCGTTCTCTGTTTGGCGTTCACTTTCCCGACGTCATCATGGCTTAAGCTCCGTATTATATCATCGCCGGGTGCATTTTCTCATGCTGTATGTAGCCAGAAACCCATAAGGGTTGAAACGTGTAACGCGCGTTCACAGCTTCCGAATATTCAGTGCAAAGTACCATATTTGGAAACCCCTCGCTCCAGTTAATTTCGCGCGAGAACATTGGTGGTATTGCGTCACGGTGTTCTTGCGAACTGATTGGGTTGAATGTTTCTTTCTTGTTGTTCCAAATATGGTACTTAGCAAATTGAATATTCAGAAGCTTGTTTCCCAGCACACAAGGGGCCGTTGCACGTTTCAACCCTTATGGGTTTCTGGTATAGCCTAGTAACCTGTTTTTCGACACAGCACCACTGCCTCTTTGGAAACTAATCCGTTCATTTCTTTGTTAACAGACTACTCGAAAGTTCCAGTACTACGTCATTCAAGACAGCTCCATTATATTGGGCTTGTTAGAAGAATCACTTAAACCAAAAGGTATATGGAGGCTACTCATCCCTCAAACTTGGACGAACTATTCCTGTCTGCTAACAGACATTTTACTTATATTGCTTAATTGACCACTGAGGCTTTTCAGGGCCAATGAAACGAAATCAATGAAACCACAACGTTTTTAAGAATCCCAACTGGCCTGTTGCAAACCAGTTGGCTATTTACAAGTGCAGCAGCGAAGTTGAACCAGGGACTACCAGGAACAAATTCAGCGAGTGGTCAGAGCGAGTCTTGAACCCCGGAACTCCGGATGTCGAGACAAGCGCCCTAACTACACTGGGCCACGCTTCCTCCTTCCTACGTTTTGTGTGAGAAGTCGACAAATAAATAATAATCGTTTGTCTCACAATGTAGTCGCTTAGGTTGTAGGTCAAACGTGAGACAAATTATTTTAGGTCCTACTATTTATTTATTTATTTATTTATTTATTTATTTACCACCATGATGACTAATAATCACCTCTTTTGCGAGAAGTCGAAAAGTTCATTGTTTTCTCCACATTTAACTCAAATTCCTTTTTTTCCCAGACCCTTTGCCGACTTTGTCAGCGGTTTTCCGTGGACCTTCCGGTCGCTATGTATGGACCATGCAGTTACGACAATTTTCAAGACAGAAAAATGTATATTATTTCATTACTTTTACTTTAATTAATCACAATCGACGTAGAGAATCCTGTGAACCAATCACGGTGGAGAACACGTTCGCGTATGTGACAGTTGGCTTAAAAGGGCTCGTGACATTTTTTCCAATGACCATTTGATATAATACTAAACCATTGCTTGCGAAATGCGATTAAGAGCTGCTCTAATTTGCAGGAACAATCTTGTTTTACTGTATTCCTTAAACGGTGATGTCTCACCCCACCCTGATTTCTTTCTCTCAGGACTTAATTGAGGCCCATTTAAAAGACCCTGGACGTCCATCTCCAGATAAGACGCAACCCCGCCCACCACCGAACATCAGACACAGGGCTTTTCCTGAAGCTGTGGATTCAGTGCCTCTTACTAAAGCGTGAGTAAATGGTCCTGAACTGTTTGTCAGTGTACCAAAAGGAGATTTGTGAGAGAACAGTCCCTTACTTCTGTTTTACATATTTCAGTTGCGAATAATTATAAGAAAGGGATATGTCAAAAAAGGCTGTTTATAGATAGTTTTGGACGTTAATTACAGACAAAGTGAGGCCCAATTTTTTCACGTTAACATTAGCACCTCTTTGTTTATTTGGGTTTTTAAAATCTTCGAAATCACCCCAAAATATAACCTTGCACTGTCGTAAGTCTTCCATGATTATCCCCCTTCGTTCAGGTCGTATAGTATTAAACAGCGTGGACAAATTACCCTAAAAACAAATTTGTACGAGCCGTTTGAGTGAAAATAGAGAATGGAAGGTTCGCATTGTTACACTGACGTTTTCCGTGAAAACTCCAAATTTGGCATTATGCAGAATGCCCCTAAAACGTGCTAAAATGCGTAGCGCACGTCCGCTACGTCAAAGGCAAAGTCGTAAAGCAAGAATATTATTGGTTAAAAGCACAATAGTGATCGTGTGCACGTGCGTGCATGCCTTGGCCGAACTTCACAAAACAACAACGTGAAATCAACGTCTCACGTCAGCGTGAGCAAACAACAATGAACCAATCATTTTCTGCCGTTACTTTAGAGCCATTCGTACCCATCTAGTTACAGGATAGATCCCTGGTATTGTACAACTGGAGCAAGATGAAATAATCGCGAAATAAGTACTTATTTTGGAGTGACGTTTTCGTCGACATTGCCGTCGTGGTTTCTTAAACTCCGTCTTGCCTCTTCTACAGCCAAAGTCATAAGATCAGGAACAATGTTTTGCTAGGTGCAATTTAAGTTGTATCGCCTTAGAATCTTTTGTCTTAATTTGAGTTTTCTGGTTTTTTTTAGAGATCGAAGCATCCCAGAACTCGATGAAATTCTCGATACCAAACTCGGCGAAGTTCAAGATCACATGCGAACACTC
>OX421455.1:3410485-3470485 GCA_949126865.1 Montipora capitata
CCATATACGATCAAACCGAGGTCCAATGAAATGCATCAAGGTTAAGAATTTAACCAAGAAATACTGTACTCGTCGGGCCGTCGATTCCTAAAAAAATGTATGATAAAAATTGTCAGGTGGGAACGAGAGAGAGGTGTATGGCCCCACGAAACCACACATTAAACCTTTATGCAAGTCCCAGGCCAATGTTTACAATTAAGAAATAGCGCAGATTTTATAAATCATTCTTCGCTTTTGTTTTATATTTTTTCATACTCTTATGCATAAATGAAATAAAGGAGAAAAATGAGACGAATTTAGAGTCGTTGTCATTCTCTCAAATTGCCATTCATCTCTTTAAAAAATGAACTACAAGCGTCCTTTCGTCTTTAAATATACACATTCACATGTCTCTCAAAAACAATGTCTCTTCACATCAAGCTGGCAGTGAAAGAAAAGATGAAATTAATTCAATACTTCCCCCAAACCTAGGGAGTGTCTAAGTGATCCGGCTCACAGCCTCATCCTGATGACGAGGCTTAAAAATTTGAAAGAAACATTTCGTGTTTGCCTATACTATACTATAAATGAATAATGGAGGTAGTTTCTAAGGAAACTGTGGTGCTGTGTCGGTGGGGAAGAAGTACACGAAAGTTTTTGGAATCTGGAGCTAAAATTTATCTTCCAAATCGGCACCCTTAATCCCCACGGTGTCAACGAACGCTTTTCATTTAATTAATGTATTCCTATTTTTCAAGTTGCCATGTTACCACCAATATCACTATAAAAACTACACAAAACCCATAATTCCTCGATTGGCTCTGACGAAGGGCTAATGCTCGAAACGTCAGCTTTTATTATCCCTATACGGTGGTCAATTTACATCATCAACTCCGTTGATAAAACCAAAAATTTTCGTGTATACTATATTATACCTACGTTAACGATAAGGCTATGATTCGAACGGGCGTTTTTCATGGGTGTAAGCATCTGTATTTAACTATCTTTTAAACTTCTATTACGAAGCTTTAAATCATGTACGTGGTCTTCAGAAAGCCCCTAAAGATATTAGGTGGGAGTCGATTTTGATGAGGGAGGAAGAGGATAACCCTCGAGTCATTTTAAGATCGACTGGAACTCAGTCCAACTTTGATTGAAGTGGTGGGAGCCATGTTTGATGACCACTATGCCATCCTGGCTCCCTTTGCAACGAGTTTTAACTCCTGGCTTAGGAACAGTGACTTTTGCACTCTTTTAGTTGACAACAAGATCAGAAGATAGACGTACTCTGACCGTTGGAAATTTCTAATTGCTGGTGCGCATGCGTATAACGGACTTGTCGAATTTAGGTTCAAATTGCAAACACGTCAAACCCATTCGAGTGAAGTAAATTTGGAGACATCCCTCTATACATAGGAACTCAGGTACAAGTAAAAGTAGCTTTATATCATGATGTAACAATAAATTATCCCATAATTGAGCGACAATCAAACTTTGACACTATAAATATGCCAACTAACCAGAGATTATGCGGGTTGGGTGAAAGCTCGCTTAAGGGGCCACATACGAGGAATACATGTTCCTAACAATGCCCCTGGGAAGGTCTGAGACGAGGGCCATGAAAATCCGAGATGGATATTTCCTGAGAAGGAAAGTGGTTCACCAGAAATAGGCATGGCGAGTTACGACAGGTAGATGACTCTGCTCTGCCTCATCGGAGTGGAGGATGCCAGTAGCTGCGTCATAGTTGGAAAAGTTCCACGGCCAGCTTGGTCAGTTCAATTAGCGAGGTAGCGCTCTCAGTGCTATAACTCAATTCAGACTACTCTTCGCCCAACCCACGTATTTTTTAGATGTTTTCCTCAAATGTCGGACCGCACTTGTCCAGATACATCATTCTTAAATCGAGTTTAACAGCACCTAAAATTTATTGGGGCACAGAATTGTGCTTCATACAAATAGAACGAGAGGCAACTGCCCTGATTGTGTAGTAATAATGTAGGTTCGTACGCCTCAAAGTCTATAACATTTACCAAAGAAACTGAATAAACAAACTCTTGGTGTTCCCAATAATAAGACACATGTACGTACTTATTTTATGGAACGTTAAATTAGGCAAAGTTTGCAGCGTGCTAAGTATTAAGGATTTGCAATTCTCAAATTTTATCTGATGTGTTCCATGTAAACATCTTTTTCAAAAAATCTTGTAAAAAGTTTCGTTTTTTTTGTAATTTTCACTAAGCAAGGGCAAAGCGTATTCGTTGATGGACCACGTGTCAAAACGCGTACGGTCTGGGTACAAGGGACATGGTAGTAGACCTTACACAACATACATGGCGTTTTAACATGGCGTCCCAAAGATGATGATGTTTTCTCAGCGAAGAAAAGCAAAAACAAACACGATATGCTCAGGGGTAATTTTCTGAAGAACCTGACAAATTGTCGGATGAGAAGTTCAGTGACGTCTCCGCGTCAATTTTATCAGTTATATTGCGTTAGGGGAAGTACAGCTCCTGCACTTGGACAATCTACTAGCAGTACGTCAGTGAGTTTACGGAGCAACGAGAATTCCATTACTTGTTGTGTCTTGGTCTCCGATGTTAGAGGCTTCCATGTCGTCAACCAAATGCACAGACGTCTGTTACAAATGTTCGAAGACCTACAGAAGAAAACAAAAGAAAGCTCGCAACGAGAACAGCTAACGAGTTCGTTCAGTATTGTGCGCGGAATACAGTTGGAGACAGAGGTGGCTGAATTGTTAAGCATCTACGACGTTCTTAAGAATTACTCGAAGGTGGATCTTCACAACAAAACTGTGTTATATGCTCAGGTTGCGCTTTTTCATCGCCTTGCTTCTTTCGAAGCGCATCATTTACAGCGGGGGCATAAAAGGGATGACCGTGTCAGGGCTGCCACTGTACACCTAGCCAACGTAATTAGATGGAATAGTCACCTATGTGAACCTACTCACTTGGCAAGCACAGTGCATGGCATTGCTGCTCTTGAGCTGAAGGATTTGTCGTATTTCATTCACTTTGATAAGGAAATCAGGAGTCGCAACCCCAGGCTGTTTACAAATGCTGACCTGGCTATGATACTATGGGCTTATGGGAAAGCACAGTTCCGTTCAAGGGTACTTTACAAGTTTATTAGAAACGAAATAATGGCCAGAGACCTCGCAACTTTCCACATAAAGGAAATATGTCAGTTTTTATGGTCCTATGCACGGACTCTTGAAAAAGGCGCAAAGCTATTTGCTGTGTTGCGAGAGGAGATACTGAAGCGTGATCTAACAAAGCTTGAAGAGAGGTCATTGACCATCATTCTTTGGTCTTATGCAGAAGTGGGATTGAATGTGAAACCACTTTTTAGGTGTATTAAGCTGGAAATCCTACGACGTGGGCTTGCATCTTTTACTCACAAGCAAATGGCCCAGATCACAAGCTCTTATGCTCAACAAAATATCCGATCACCTGATCTTTTTCAAGAAATATCTGCAGAAATCATTGAACGGGGAAAGCTAGACTTTGCACCAGTTGGACTGGTCATGATTGTAAACAGTTTTGCCAAGACTAAGAACTATGTTCGGGATCTCTTCAAACTGATAGAAACTCGGCTTCTGACTGAGGAGCTTTCAGTTTACGAACCTGAACAGGTTATTAGGTTTCTTAGGGCCTTCACTGATGCTGGGCTCATAACAGAGGCACTTTTTTGCAAGTTAACAGGTAAGATTCTTCTCAACAAATTTTCAACCCTAAATGATTTGTGTTTGGAAGAACTAGTGAATGCTTTACAGGGCAGTCGCTTTAGTGCTCCTGAGCTTGTAGCCAAAACTGAAGCAGAACTTGTAAGGAGATCAGAGTCTCCAGAGTGAAAACAAGCATGGATAGTGGAAGTACTATCCATGAAACAACTAACCAAGTCAGCTCTTATGTAATGCAAGAACAGTCTGTTTCAGTAGCATAGATACATTGTACAGAATGGGCAAGAGTTGTAAGCACAATACCAACACACCTGAGTTTTGAATTGAGTTGTCATGTTAATAGGTACTCAGTTGGAAATCTCTTATCTGGGCAGAGAATGTGCATGACTCCATCAATTAAAAACCATTTTTTACTTGCAATTTCACGTTTTTATCAAGACCTCACTTATAATAGGTACAATATTATTTATAATACTTAACAATTACCAGTATTCCATGAGCGGGCGTTGGATATGAGATGGTAAATAGCCAACGACTGGAGGCGCGTAGCGCAGAGTTGGCTATAGCCAGTCTCATATCCAACAAGCGCAAATGGAATAATAATAATTAATGTTTTATTAAATTCCTTAAAACTCCAAAAATTTGGAAGTATGAAATACAAGCGAGGAAATCCGAGCGAAATTGAAAAAACTTGATGAAGATGTGATAATGTGTGATACCTTGAGGTCAGACACACGTAGGCTCATCACAAAAACATCTCTTGCCTTTTTGCGTATGTCTAAACGTCGGAATTGATCCAAACTTTCCCCCAAAAAAGTGTTTTTCTTTTTTGGCTTTATTCAGAGAGAAATTCCGCTTTCCGGCAAAAATATTTTTAGCTTAGCAACGCTTAGCGCAATCATTTACCATATAAGGTCAAAGGTATATGAGCTGATAACCGAGATTGAGTGAACCAATCAGAGCATGCAAAATGCATTATCCATTCCAGAATTTAATAACAAGCATTATCCAAAAGTGCTTGGGGTAGTGGCAGACAACAAACCTCTTACCTAATAATCATTATTTTGACCTCTTACAAACCAAAATTGTGGATCATACACTACTATTTAGTTGCCGCTCACTTTATAAATGCTATCACAGCCCGTCCTTTGCTTATTTGTGACCTGGACACCATCTTGACGATACAAATACCACTCCTGTGTTTTCGTAAGTCTTTACTCTGTTCTAAGGTATTTTTCATCAGGTACTCTGGTCGTATATGTATTGGTATGAAAGCAAATAATTGGAACATTATCGTTTTAATCTCGATATAGTTACTTTAGACGTGGATCGCGACGTTTCTACTTTATTGCGGTAGTCTACATCGGGCAACGAGGTCAATTGGCTCAGTCCTACCATTTTTATATCAAGATTCTCGGCTGTAATGTGGGCATTTCAATCTTTTATGGTTCCGTATTTAAGAAATTGTTTCTAGTGCAATCTGCTGCTTTACCGTTGTCTTACAGTTAGATAACGGTTAAGGTTGACCGTCAAGAAGACTTCTTCAAAGAAGGCTCCCCTACGCTCTACTGCTCTACCAATCTCTTTGCTCTGGACAACCAGCTTCAGAAATTTCCGTATTGGTATATAGTATTCCTGTCGCTGAAACGGGGTGAACTCCAATGTGAATTGCTTCATTGACGCTACAAGCATACAACTCTCTCCATTGTTGAAATGATATATGAAATGGATCATATATGAACTGCGGATATGAAATCAAGTGAAGCTATGATCCTCGCAGTTATGAACGCAATTTTTGCAATTGCGTAAAGAAGCCTGAAAAATTCAGGACTTCAACGGGGTTTGAACCCGTGACCTCGCGATAGCGGTACGACGCTCTAACCAACTGACCTATGAAGGCACTGACGTTGGGAGTTGGTCTTTTGTGGGTTCTAATGTTCCCGTGAGGAATGAATCAACGATGAAATGACCGCATGATCGCACCGGTATCGCGAGGTCACGGGTTCAAACCCCGTTGAAGTCCTGAATTTTTCAGGCTTCTTTACGCAATTGCAAAAATTACGTTCATGACTGCATGCGAGGATCATAGCTTCACTTGATCTCTCCATTGTGCTCGTAAGACCCCATGTAGAATATGCGTCAGCTGCTTGGAATCCTTTTGAAAACAACACATAAAAGCATTGGAGGCTGTCCAACGTTGCGCTGTAAGATTTGTCTGCTCCGATTTATTCACAGTTTTCCAGTGTAACTTCTATGCAGCATTACCTTGGCTGGGATGCTCCCGAAGTACGGCAAGTGCAGTTACCATGTCCACAGATGTCCAATACACTCATCTAGATTCCATTGGAGTTACTACAAGTCTGTTACTACAAGTTTGGGCGTGAAGAAATAAGTGCAAACACATTGTAATTATCACACCTTCTTTATTTATATTTCATCTATGTTAATAAGCGTGTGCGTGGTAAAAAATTTAATCTTTGGCTTTCGATTATCATGCGTTCTTTTTTTTTCCAACATTTACTTTTGACTGTTGTGCAAAGCGGTTCTCAATGGACTTTCAAACGAATATCGTGCATCTTCAGTTCTATCTGCCGACAAAGCCACATCTCAGTAAACTTACGTTTTTCGCAATCTATGAAACATATATTTATCTTCAAAAAGATATTTCCAACTACGAATAGAAAATTTATGACTCCAGTTTAATCTATTCGTTACCAATAGATCCACTGGAGTCCAATGGAACACTTTCTTTGGGCCACCCATCGACAACACTAAACCTTTTTCTAAGTCTCTAACGGATAGGAAATTTGTCACCACCAGATTTCCGCTTGTCCAATAGAACTTGAGTGAACTGGAGTCTATTCGAGTGTATTGGAGAATCTTCCTACCATGATGCATAAAGCCGTGCACAGTCAGACCAGCATCTGTCGATTTAGCTATGATAAAAGCAATCGCTCCAACCACCCTCATAACTTCAGACATATCTTTGCCCACACTAATGCGTAGAAGTTCTCTTTTTTTCCCTGTTGTCATCCCCCTCTGGAATGGTCTTTCCATGGTTGCTGTTAATCTGTTGCTGCCTTCCAAGCGAATGCTTTGCCAACAACAAGACAATATTGCAACGCAATGTAAATATTTATATGTTGCAAATAATTTAATTTAGGTATTTCTTTATTTTTGATCCCTTTTCTATTTCGTCACTGACTGTTTTAGTATCCTGTATAGTCCCACGACTTCTAGGATTATTAATGATGTATGTATGTATGTGCCAGTACGAGTTACTTAAAACTTGTATCCCATTTCAAAAGAAAAAAAATCACGAGAAAAGTACACGTATATATCGAGGTGCTAGCGCCAACACAAGAAATGAAAAACTCCTCAAATGCATGAATCAGGACACAGTTGAGATAAAAGCGAGGTAACGAAAAACTGCTTCCACGCCACGACATATGATCATGAAGTCATTTGCACCTGCGCCATCGTATCTGGAAATCCGGCTCATCAAATGCAAACAATCTGTTCGGTTGATTGATTGGCTAAATTTGCTGCTTGCAATAATGTTAGCATCCATGTAACTCCACTTTTTATGTAGTGCATAAATGACTTAGTTTCGCTCTCTTTAAAACCATGTTTTAATTAGCGCGTCTAATATTAATTTTGTGTTGACAATTATTGTCAGCTTTGTTCGGATTTACTGCTGTGCACGAGTCCATAAAAAAACGAATGCTTGTTTTCTAACAGCACTTGGGGGCTATCAAATTCGACCACAGTCCCTCGGTCCATTACTATAACGCGGTCGCTATCCATGATGGTATCAAGCCTGCAAAAAAGATATTACAATAACTATTAGTAAACTCTTTAAACAAAGGAAAAGAAATCTTTGGCAGGTAAGATCTTGCGGCTGATGCCACTGAACCTTAAATTGTTTTCGGTTACCATTTTATATTTTATTTGCGTAAATTACTGTTTGCCACATTTTACAAGGTTTAATGTTCGGTTTTATTGTCGATTCCGAACTTAGTTCCCTTAGCAGTGCTTATTGTTGTTTACTGAACATGTTACCTCTTCATTCACTTTTTCTCAAATCTCATATTACATCTTGTTTACAATTCCCCTGGGACAAGAAGATGTCCCAAGAGAAATTGACGAAAACAATGCCTATGAAAATTTTTGGGGGTAAACAAGATGTATTATGAGAATAAAATATATCATATATCAAATGGATATAGTATCACGAACTACCTAAGGAAGGGAGGGGGGATTGAGGGGGGAGGGGGCAAGCATCCATGACAGACATCAAGCGTTTAGTTTTCACCTGTGAGCGATGGTTAAAACAGTGCTATCACTGAATTCTTGTCTTATCGTCTGTTGGATGAGTTTGTCTGTCTCCAGATCCACACTTGCAGTGGCTTCGTCAATGCAGAGTACCTAAGGCAAATAATAACTGCTGACATGGAGACAGTTGATATCGAGCTGTAGCACTTATTTAGGAACTACAAACCACAATTTAATCGTCTCAAATCTGAAAACCTTTTGGAATAGACCGAAGAACCACCACACTCAATCCCCACGTATGACGTTTGCAAGATCTAAATACACTGGTAACTAGAAGGCGTTTTACCACCAAGGTTAATCATTTTCCCGATGACTAAGATTTGTCACCTGAGTCTAGTTTTATGGCCTAGATTCCACGAGTCACCCATAGTTCAGTCGTAGAACATCCTAATTAGTAATCGAAGGGTCGCAGGTTCAACAACTGCATCGGGGAACTCTCGGATGTTCTCCCCCAGTCACCATCTACAAATTACAACCCTTCGTAAAGGTCCGGGCAAACTCGACCCCAGAGCTCTTCTCTTGACTGAGGGAGCGAAGAGCTCTGGGGACCCCTGAAACAAACTGTCTTCTCATTGGTTTTCCTAAAGAACAGTCAAGAGCGTCTCTAATTGGTGCATTCATGTTAACACGAGGAATGAGCAGGTGCCGTAAGGTCCAAAAAGCCAATTTTTGGCTATAAGATGTTCTCCTACATAGAGTTTCCCAGAGCCTTGGTTCGATCCGACGCTCTGGTGACGAGAATGCATCCTTTCGATTTTGTTGAACGATGTTGACTTCTGGGGTGGGCAAACGGTTTCAACACATCATCAACATCTTCACGAGAGGCCTTGTATTCATTCCCAGGCTGCAACTGTGATTGTTACTTTGGATACGAACATGATACGTCATTGAGAGACCAATCACTGCGCATGCGCATACCCAACAATGATGAAAGAGATGGGAAAACGGCTTCAACTTCATTCAACATTCGCGAAAACAAAGGAAATGTTGAATGGTTGTTGAAGCAAAGTTTAAACGCTTTCAACATCGATTCAACACGGTTGAAAGGGGGGGGGGGGATACAGTTTCAACATCGCTGTTCAACAAAATCGAACGGGTGCTGAATGCGTTTTCCCGGGTTTTAACACTTTTCAGTCTTTGACTTCCTGTTACATTCTTGTCACTCCGTCAAGCAAGGGCTCAGTTTGCTGCCTTGTGGTATCAACCTGTGTAACAGCACATGCTCTACGTGAAATAGGCTGTTAAAGTAAAGTCTGGGCCGTGGAGACCGTTTGCATTTTATTGAGAACCAAGTGCTCCGGTCCACAAACGGTATTTGCTTCGATTTGTAGAATTTCCACAGAGGATACGAACAGAACACTGCTCTATACCCAGAGTAATCATCGAGTAGTTTTTTTAGAGAAGAACGTGCTTTACCTTAGATCTTGTGAGGAGTGCTCTCGCTAAACACATGAGCTGCCGCTGACCAACCGAAAAATGACGCCCGCGTTCACCGACGTCAGCGTCCAGGCCACCTGAGGTAAGAATTTCACAACAGACAGACACTTCAATGACATTCAAACTGAATGCTGATTTGGTATAAACGAACAAACTTTTAAGTTTGTTCCCGCAACGAACAAATATGCTTCCTTAGTTACACCCCTTAGCAATATGTATACATAAACAGCTAACCTGGATGCTCCACTTAGAACAATTAAGGGCCGATGAAAAAACTGACAGAAACAAACGTACCAAATCCCAAATAGAGGAAGGCAGACATGTTGGCAATTTACGAGCGCAGCCGATAATTTGGGTAGGGACTACCTAGAGCAACTTCAGTTGTAGGACAGAGCGGTACATAAGGAACTCTGGATTTTTATTAGTCTGGGCCTCAAACACTCTGCCACACTGAAGTTGCGTTTTCCCTACGGGTAAAAACCCCAATAAAATAATGTATCATTTCCACGACATTGCGCATTGAGAACTTTTAAATAAGGTACCTACCGAGTTCTCTTACGGCGTCGTCGAGGTGACAGCGATCCAAAACTGTCCACAACTCAGAATTGGTATGCTGTAAAGATGGATGTTTACCAAGTGTTATCCCTAAATTATTGTATTCTTATTCCATTTACTTTAATGTGTTGCTTAAAGGGGCAGTGTCACGCTATTTGTGTCAAACTTCAAACCGTTAAAAGATGTCCTTCCATCAATAAAAACCAAAAAATAAAGCTGTAGTTTTGTTGCCAATAACCGTCAAAGTGCACTGAAGCTATTCTTTGTTGTTTGCAGCCAAGAATGGAGAGGATGGAAGTGGATTGAAACTTGAAAAAACTGGCAAAATTCGAAATTTTACAAAGAATGTACGGTCGGAATCATTTTGGCCAAGAATTTATCAGGTTTTGATGGCTAATAACTGGCTCGTTAACAAAGCTTTCATTGGAGATTTAATTAAGTTTAACAAGTTCTTTTCCCTTTTGAAGTCATTTTGTAAATTGCATGATGTCTTCTGAGCAAACTCATATGTTAGTGAAACAATGACGTCAACAACGATTCCCTTATAAATATTGAATGCCTTTTAATCTTTCACTTACTACCTTTTCGTATTTGAAGACTGCAAAACCGGCATCAACTAATTCCTATAATCAAACCAGGTTTTGCAGCCTGTTTGATTCACAGAAAACAAGCGATGATTGTATCGAAAGATTCTTGACGACGTTTCAATAATGACTGATAAACCCCGAATCGGCGAAAGCAAAAAATTACCTTCCTCCACGGGTCCAAATTTTTACGCACTTCTCCACTAAACAGGAATGCATCCTGGGGTATCACAGCCAAGCGAGACCTACAAACCAATCACATTTGAACTGAAGGCGCGGTGGCCTCATGGCCACATGGTCAGCGTGCTCGACTCCGGATCGAGTGGTCCGGGTTCGGGTCCTGGCCGGAGACATTCTGTTGTGTTCTTTTCTCTCATGGTGCCTCTCTCCACCCAGGTGTATAAATGGGTACCTGCGAAAATGCTAGGGGTAACCCTGCAATGGACCAGCATCCCATCCAGGGGGGGTAGAAATACTCCTAGTCGCTTCATGCTACAGAAACCGGAGATAAGTGCCGGCCTGGTGGGTCTTCTAGGCTCGTAGCAGACTTTACCTTACCTTACCTTTAAGCCTCAGCGCCAAAGTGAAACAGATCAAAAAGGGAACTGAGAAAATCGTCAAATATGAAGTATGAAGTACGAAGAGTGTAGTGTATAAGTGCACTTATAAGGCGGCCTGACCCAACAAAAATGGGACTCGATTTGCACTCAGATGCTTCGGTTTTCATTCGTGGTTTCGACGGTTAGTGAAAAGTCAGTTGAGTCCGTCCCTCTTGAAGGTTTTTAAATGGCTGTTGGCTTCATTTGATTTGTTTCTTAACATACACCACCCAAAATCTTCGAACTTTAAATATTACTATGTACAAATAAAACTCCTTTACTTTGTTTTAAAATTTATCGCGACAGGGGAAACATGTGCAAGGCAAATGTACAGAAAAACCAACCTAAGAACGTCCAGTGGTACCAAGGCTGTGTTGATTCCGTCGAGCACAACATCCCCTTTGTAACCCTGAACCATTCGAAACAAGACTTGAAATAAGCTGGATTTGCCAGAACCAGTTCGTCCAACAATACCAAGCTAAAAGAAAAAACAAGAGCTCCATGTAAGTAAAAAAGTATTAAAATATAGGTCAGATGCCTAAAGACAACCACACCTTTTCTCCAGCTTGTGTTGAGAACCAAACTCCACGAAGGGCGTGAGGTAAACCTCCCCTGCAAAGAAACCGCACAAATTTCCAAATAAACACCACTCCTTTTGAATAGCCTCTCAAGCTAGACCGTTTTAAGTCAAATGGCGCGATGGAAAAATGTCGTATCGATGCCTTCCAACGAGCGGCGGGTCTAAAACACAGGTCACATTCCACAGGTCACTCGTTGCAGATCATTGTTTTATGTTTTGGAAAGTAACCAAAACCCTCAATTTGGCTAACCCTAGGCCTAAGGTTAGTTTTTAGGCCTAGGGTTAGCCAAATTGAGGGTTTTGGGTTACTTTCAAGGAGGTAAAAGAATGACCTGCAACGAGTGACCTGTGGAATGTGACCTGTGTTTTAGAGAGAACGAGATACAGATAATGCGCCGATCAACTCGAAACTTCAACATCCCTCCCCACCCGGCCTCCCCACTCCCCATCCCTCCCTGGCCTGTGCCCCCCAGGGCACAGGCCGGGCATTTGAACTTTTGAAGATTGGATCGTTCAAATTCCCGCCCCCTCGGGCCAAAATGGTGTTCAAATGCCCTAATAAAGAACAATCGTCGTCGGCTCCTGCCGTCTTTAATAAAGACCTTTTGAAGCCCTTTTTTGTAAGCCAATCGCTCACAGATGCTACATCT
The DNA here is from genome assembly GCA_949126865.1 of Montipora capitata. Lineage (NCBI taxonomy): Eukaryota > Metazoa > Cnidaria > Anthozoa > Scleractinia > Acroporidae > Montipora > Montipora capitata. Next base: position 3,422,908 of record OX421455.1, read on the forward strand.
CTTCCTTTAAACTCTTCCATCTCGTCCAAACACGTGTTTTATAGCTTTTAGCGACTTCGGCGCCCGAAAAAAAATCATTTGAACCCTGACACTTCCGGTTCAATTTTCCCCACCCAACGCAGGCAAAGGTCAAATTCTCCACTCCCCGGGCACAGAAGATAGTCAAATGGCCGGGATTTTCCCGGGGGAGGGGGGTGTTGAAGTTTCGATTTGATCGGCGCATAACAATGGTGTAATGTACAATTGCTGATGGACAAACAAAAGGAGCTACTGACAAATCTAATGTTTTCGTCCACGAGAAAATACAGTTACCGAAAACATAAAGATTACTGTATGGACCGAGAAAACATAGGGAGGCGATCATTAATTTTTATTCCTCGGCACTCAAATTGAGCAGGAAAGTTAGTCAACCAGCAAAGAAGAATTATCTATGTCAATATAAGTCGTTGCCAAACGGCATTTGGTTCTTAAATTGTCAATACCAAAGGGACAAAAATCTATAATCTGGTTCACTCGTGCGTTTCAATGGTAAAGCAATCGAACGACGTCCACAGATGGCAAATGCGTGCGCCAATCCGAATTCTTTTCCCAACATGGCGCTGAAGGCCGAGGTTTCAACTCCAAACGTGACAATCAGACACGGAACAGCTCTTAACCTTTCCTTTTCACTGCCCCAGTTTACTGCCATTTGCATTTACCGTATTTGCACATCTGCATCAACCGATTGAGCACTTACCGATAAACAAGGCTGACATTTCGAAAAGTAAGCTGCCCCAATTGAGGCCATGAGGAGATGATCTGAAAGATAAAGCATTTCCCTGTTTCTGCAAATGTATTGACTTTATGAAAAACTGTTGTTTGTAGTCTCATTCTTTTAACAAATAAGTGGCTCGGTTTTCGGGTCAGAACGCAGCGTTTAAAAGGCTCTTCTGATTGGTTCAAAAACCAACAAACACAACAGTTGCAACAAAACAGAGACAATTCGTCCCGTTCCCTGAGTCTTTGAAGAGGGATCCAGTACCTTTAGTTTAAGATTTGTGGAAAGAGGTGGCGTTTAGTAATTTTCAAGTCCCAAGGTTACTACTCTTATTTTAACCAACAAAACTCTTGAAACACGTACGCTGCCACGGGGACTGTGTTCTGGTGGAACATCTTCAATGTACTGCACGGCTCTCTCCACGCTAACCATCTGTTTCTCAGTCTCGGTAAATGACGTCACCATTCCTGACAGACGATCAGTGACTGACAGTGCATATGAGATGGCGAGGCCGACGAGACCTGGGCAGAGAGAGAGAGAGAAAAAGAATCGTTCTGAACGAACAAGGGATTGGGATCGAATCGACACATGAATGAAATAGACTAAATCGGCTAACTCAATCTTGTACTCAATGCTTAATCCCGGTAGATTTGAATTGGGTACAACATTGAGTTAGGACTATTCCAATTAAGTATTAAACAGAATATGAACTTTAAACACGACTAAAATAAGCAGTTTCTCATTCGTAACGAAGATAGAAAAGTGACACTCGCCAAAAGCCTTCATCCGCTTGTGCCCAGCCTCCAGCGGCTAACTTACAAGAGATGAGAACGCGATGTGATAATGAAAATTTCGTTTCCAGGTCCTTCCCCTTCGTTTCAGTGCGAAGAGGAAATAAAGAGCCTGGAAATGAAATTAATAGGTGTAATGGAAAGTAACTGGAACAGGCCTTGCACCTGCTCATTAGCAGTGACCAGTCATCCGGTAATTGTTAGGGCGGCAAAATATGTAGGTGCTACAGGGAAATTAAACAATTGGACACATCATTACCTGGGTCCACAGTACTGAAGTGATGCTCAAGAACAGCAATAAAAGCCACAGCCGTCACCATAGCAACGCCGATAAACTGCAAGAACAGGCTTAACCACTGCGAAGCCACGAGAGCTAACAAATAAGCAAAAGAAAACCAATTATGAGGTTGTAAGGCGCACGTTTTTCTACAGCAAAATCTACATTAACTTAGAGTGAGTCACAGCCAAATATTTTTGTTAAACTGAAGGTAACAATCGCACTTTTCACGCTAATTATTTAGTTAATTAAATATGCTCAATTGAAATGGTGTAAACACGGATTCAATTTGCCTTGAATCCCGGGGGGAGTGGGGATGGGGATGTAGTCTATTGTTTGTCGTTTCGACACCCTGAACGGAAGTTAATTGACACTGGACATGACTTTCTCTCGGGTGGTTGAAACATCAACCGTAAAAAAAATAGTCCTTGTAGGGACGACACTAGGTCCATCAAAGTATGCCAAACCATTTTCACTTGATGTATTCAATTTCCACGCCTCAATGCATTAAGGCCGGCACACACGAGGGAGCTTGCTCCTGACACACGCTCCCGACACACGCTCCCGGGTAAGTACCCCAACCAATACACACGAAGGACACAACGAGGGAGCTGAATGATGAAACAACCCGATTGGGGCATGGGAACTGTTGTGGATAAAAAAAATAAGCCAATTTGATTGGCCAACTGGAGACACGTCATGTCACGGCAAGCAAATTTCAGTACACACGAGGGAGCTTGCTCCTGAAACAGACTCGTGCAACAGATTTGCCCCTGGAGCTTGCTCCCTCATATCAAACCAGTTTGATATTAGGGAGCAAAACTCGGGAGCAAAAGTTTTGCTGCGCAACATATTTTTTCGCTAGAAATCGTTGGTGCAGACGAGGGAGTTTTGCTCCGGGAGCGTGTTCCAGGAGCGTGCTGCGGGAGCAAGCTCCCTCGTGTGTACCGGCCTTTAAGGTACTTGGCAATCCAATGGAGTGATGACTCGACGCTCATAAGTAAAATTTGTCAGTAAGGCGCGTTATCACCGGGGTCGTCAGAGTTCCCGGGAGTCTCTGTGTGAAAGCCTCACTAACTGCTTCTTGAGAAACTCACTTAATCCAAAGAAAATCGTCATGGCTTTGGAGAAAGATGCTTTTTGGAACACCCCCAGGTACCCAGAAAAAATAGACAAGGTGGAAAATACTCCTACCGCAGAAATTGGCTCGTTGGTTGGTTTCCAGTCTATATTCATTCTCTAGTTTAAATCTTGCTTCATCTCTTAGTGCTCGTATAGTTGCCAAGCCGGAGAGGGTTTCAGAAAAATGGGCATATATCGGAGACAGCGTTACACTCATTAGCCGCTTTAACTCTCTAGGAAAAGAAAAAAAAATGATAGGTAATTTCTGTCTGCCTAGTAAAGAATTCAACGACGATAATGGTGGTCGTGATGACGATGACAATAGGGAGCTTAAGCAACGACAACGGCGACGGCAACGAGAACGTCACGAATTTGCATATTTAGTGGTTAAAAACAATAGCTTCGCACGCCCTGCACGTGCGTTTTTTCACTTTTGTCCATTTCGTTGCCGTCGTCAACAAAACAACAACGTGAAATAGCCAAGTTTTTGGTTTTATGAAGAACGTCAGCACTTGAGGATGAATTTTCATTTTCTCTCCTAAAATGGAGTGCCGTTCCGACTGGTGTCATCTTTGAGGAATCACTACACCCTTGTCATATTAAAAACGTTGAAATAGTCACGAAGCGATTAAAATAACGCAAATTTATATTTTGAGATGACGTTCTCGTTGCCGTCGCCGTTGTCGTTGCTTAAGCTCCCTAATAGGGAGCTTACGAAATGAGGACGACGACGGCTACGAGGACTTCATTTAAAAATACAAGTTTGCGTTATTCATATCACTACGAAACTATTTCGTATCGTTTCGAGTTAAAATTGTGTAGTAACTGTCGAGGAATTATACTGGTTTGAGTGGGTTGGAAGCGCAGAGAGAGAACTGAAAATTCATCGTCATGTGCTAACGTCCTCCACAGAACCTTGAATTTAGTCATTTCACGTCGTCATTTGGGAGATGACGCCAAAGAAATGTACCAAAATGTAAAACGCACGTGCAGAGCGTGCAGAGCCATTGTTTTTGCTCATTAAACCTATTGTTTTGTAGCGTCGTCGTTGCCGTCGGCGTCGTCGTTTCGTAAGCTCCCTAATGACAATGACGACGACGATACGATGACGACAATGACGACGATGATGATGAAGATGAATATCCTTGAAATGGAGAAGTGATACGCGCACTTTTCTGGACCATTTAAACAATTGTTCGAATCGAAAACCGTTGAAACCACCTGAAAATTTCAGGTGTCCAGAAGAGACAGTTGTTTAAGTTGTTTAAGTCTATAACCTGCAATTCAAATAATTATTGTTTTCATTCCAACCTCGTTCCTAGGAGAGATCCTGGGAACGAGGTTGATTGCATTCATGACCATCCTTTTTTCATACATGTGAACTGATTTTTTTTTTCATTACCTTGAAGTTCTCCGGTAATAGTTTTGTATGTAGTAATACACAAGAACGAGGGGGACTAGGACAAGGATGAACCATGGCAAACCATAACACGTGATCACGACCGTCCCAGCAACGCCAAAGGCCTGGGCCAGAAATATGTTGAGGATGAAAGGGAGGCTGTCATCTATGGAGTACTGCAGAATTACAAGTAAAACAAATTCAAATGAACGGAGATTAAAGTTTTTCTCTTCCCGTTAAAAACTAACACTACTAAACACCCAAAACTGAGTGAGGGACGTAACGTTTGATCAGACTCATAGAACCGCGACTGAATAAAGAACCGAAAAAAAACGGATGCCCCTGTAGGTTATCCCAAGAACAGGTCGCACAAGCTTCGAGCCTCTACATCCCGCTGTCAAAACGACAACTTAGAACTTGGCGCTGCCTAAAATGAAACAACAGACAGCACGCAGACAAAAATATAAACAAAAAGCCGGGAAAGAGACTTACTATATCTGACGAAAAGCGGTTGACGATTCTTCCAATCTGAGGAGAAAAAGACAACGATAGCACAAGTGAATGATTAAGTCTGTTACACCACTGTCCTTTCCATAGTATTTGAGAGTTCGATCTTATCCAAAACAGAGCGCTACTAAGAAGAGCGCATTTTGGGAACTTTCATCCGAAAAAGAACAGACAAAATGTTCAGTTTACCAGTTCTAGAGTTCTTTGGTTGTTACAAAGAAGGGAACAGTTCCGTTTATTCTGCTCCAGATAGCAGAATGAACGAAATGCATCTCTTGCCGCAGAGCCTCAAAAATTCAACAGGCACTCTTTAATACCCTATACATACCGGGGTAACATCAAAGAACGACACAGGAGCTGATAAGATGCTCTTCAGTAACCTGCAGTGGAGAGTTTTAGCAGCACAGATACCTCCATAGGCAAATAGGAAAGCTCTAAAAAGGGTAAAAATCTGCAAAACGGAACGAGTATAAGTAGTACAGATTCGGAATCAGTCACCAAATGAACACCAGCTAAAACTCAAAACAGTTTATTGAAGACTACAGTGCACCCGAGTTTTTGAAAACCCCGACTTACTATATACTAGTGAGTGCGTGGGTTCTGAAACGTCCCTCTAAGATCTTGAACATTGCAGAAAAACAACACATCAAATTTGTACTCCGTACGAAAACTTCACTCATTACTGGGACTTTCACTATTTTAAAAGGTTCAGTTCTTTGAAGCTTCAACTTTAGCTTCCTACCGTGTTAGCGGCAGCAAGTCCTCCATATACAACCAAATAAAAGGTGACTGAATCTTTGATGATGTGAACATGTACTCCGAAATTGTCAGCGGTCAGTCCTCCTTGAATCACGTGATGCGAATGAAAAGCTGCCGTCGAGTTCACGTGATTCCCAGTGCGGGAGTGTGAGATCCAATAAGCCAACCACCAGTCACCCACATTACGAGAAGCTGAAGCAGAAAAGGCGGTCCAAAACTAAGATTAGTATGGGCAATCGAACGACTTTGCATAAAATTCAAATTAATAGGTGCGGGTGCAAGGATGGCGTAGTGGTGAGAGCACTCGCCTCCCACCAATGTGGCCCGGGTTCGATTACCAGACTCGGCGTCATATGTGGTTTCAGTTTGTTGGTTCTCTACTCTGCACCGAGAGGTTTTTCTCCGGGTACTCCGGTTTTCCCCTCTCCTCAAAAGCCAACATTTGACTTGATTTGCGTTAATTGTTAATTTCAGTTTACAGTGTCCCCTATTAGTGCTCCAGTGCTAGAACGACTAGACACGGGAATTTGATTTGAAAACTTTTTGAAAACTTTCAAAACAACACGAGTATCCATTAATTCCAAATCTCACGAGAAGATCGTGCATTCAAATTGTGTCTATAATCTATTCCACAAAATCTCGATGGATTATCGAGGAAAGATTTTATGTCAACAAACTGCATTCAGTACTCTTGAAAGAAATGATACTCAGGTGTCTATAAGAAACAATTACCGCTTAAACTGTACAGTGCAAGCCATTTCTCTCTTTCGTTTATAGCCAGCACTTTAAATCTAAACATTTCTTTCAGTACCCTTGTTACTCTTAGAGCGACTTTCGTATGACCTTGAAAAAGTGTTCGCAATTTGTTTCACGGACCAATGTTTGACAACATTAAAACAGAGTTTCTCCTTATTCCCGCCAAGGGAACTCCTAATAGGGGCAGTAAACAGTTCGATTGCCCAATCACATTGCTGCATTTCAAATGACGTCAAACCGAAACGCCGATCGCTTTCCAGAAAGTTCCACGGAGAGATGAGGTTGTTTGCATCCGCGCTCGCTAAGCCAATGAAAATTTGCGTTCGTTTGTTTTTGTTCGATAAGCCAATTAAATCATGTGTTCTGCATTTTTGTTTACGTTCTGTTTTCACTTTTATTTTTCAAGGTCATAGGAAAGTTGTCGTCATTTCCTTTCGTTTCAGATTTTGCACGTCGTTTTTATTTGGAAAATAGCAAAACTTTCGCCAATATGGGTTGGAGTTTGCCGCTCTCAGTAGTACGCACGTGGTTTCCATGGCAACTGCAGTCGGCAGAGCAGTGAGTACCGTAATTGCAGAGTCCTGGGTTCGAGTCCCATTCAAGCATGTATTTTTTGAAACTATTGTTATTTCTAAAGTTGCTTACTTTAATGTGATAATAATTTAACAAAAAAATTAACCAACTGGTGGGTTCTGCAGTTTCCTACAGACAGCTGACAAAATGAAGAAATGGAGGGGAAAAAACGTTTGGATTGCATTCCTGCAAGGAGAGAACCGTTCATTCAGATTTTACCACTCACCCTGCATAAGAAGCAATGACAGTAAAATACTGATTGCTAAGCAATGGCCAATAGCAAGCCAATATGACTTGTACACGTGCAATTTGACCACGCCCACTTCCTTTTCTTCTTCCTTCACCAAACCTTCGTCAGTATTTTCCTCGTCTTTGTCTCCCAAAGAACTTTTGCCTTCATTTTCGCTGACAGTTTCGCGTTCATCGGGTAATCCAACAATGCTACTCATAATCTGCTTGGCTTGCAAAATCTTGTTTGGGGGACCAGAGTGGGTCACTGAGCCACCATCCATGACAATCACGAGGTCAGCGCCCGAGAGGAAATGAGTATGGTGGGTGCAAAGAATTCTGGTCTTATTCTGAAGAAGTCCCATAATACAGTGATGGAAGAGGTGGGCGGCCACGTGGGCATCAACAGCCGCGAGAGGATCATCGAGGAGATACACTTCTTTGTCCTAAATTAAAAACGTTAACTTATTAATAAAGAGGCTCCCTTTAAGTTCTTGAGATTCATTGTTAACGAGCAAATAACTCGAACTTGTGCTTGAAGTGCTGTTTTTTCCCACGATTCCTTGTCTTCTCTGAAGTTGTCTTTTTTCACTGGGATCGTAACGCCGGGTTTCCTTACAATTAACAAAGTTTCAGGCTTCGGGAACTTCTTGCGTTGTGTACTGTTGGGATCTGCTATTGGAATCCAGCAGGTGGGAGTTTGCCATTAAAAAATCTTTCCAATCATTCTCGGCTTAAAAACGTCTCTCCATTGACACTTATGGGGGAGCCTTTGTTCAACTTTAAATAGCTCGCCAAAATGACAGCGTTGGCTTTTCAACAGTTCCAGCCTCGTTGAACGCCAGTTTAAAAGGAGATAAACCGAATGCACCAGATATGGTTTTGTTCCAAATGAACATGAAAAAATCCAAACCTGCCAAACTGCCAGAAACGCTTGAACCTAGTAAAACACGACCCTAAATTCGACCCTTTCATAGTTCTAATGGTAATATGAGACGAGACAGTTGAACTATCCAAACCTGATACACAGCTCTTGCCAAAGCCACTCGGGCTTTTTGTCCTCCGCTTAGCGTGACACCATTCTCACCAATCTCTGTTTCATCACCGACTGGAAGAATCTGAAGATCCTGGAATAGAAACAATGCTTAAGTTACAGACATTAAGATACGGCAATAAAAACGCCACCATAAAATATAAAACACTTCGAAACTATTCCACCCATTTTGACAATACAAAATCGTGCCAGTTGCCCACGAATGAAACGAACAAAACTCTGCTATCTCCTTACGTGCTGTCACTCTTCAAAAGACCTCAAATTTGGTTCTTTTGCAGTGGTATTTGGCAGGCGAAAGCAAAGATAATATATTAGAATGCAAAAAGCACATGCAGAGAGTATAAAGCGTGCCAAAGCCGTTGCCATTGTCAACACTTAGGCCCAGGTCAAACGCCGTATTTCACATGAGCCGAAATCATGTGAAGTACGGTGTTTTACCCAGTTAAGTTCGATGAAAACGTCAACGCTCAAAATGCAACTTTGCACTATCGTAAGTTTCTCGCGGTTAGGTCATCTCGTTCGTACAATGTGGGCGAAGCATCCTAAAAATACATTGTTACTAACGGTTTCAGGGTAAAATAGAGAGTGAAAGATTCACATTTGTACGCTCGCGTTGTTGTCAAATTAAAACTCAAATTTGGTAAATATGTGCTAAAATGCGTGCGCACGTGCAGCACGATCATTTTCCCTGTTTTAACCAATGATATTGTTGTTTTTTGGCGTTCCCGTTAACGACCGCGTCGTAGATCTTAAAGTCCCTAATGACACAGTGAGGCCCCGTCCATACTAATGCGTTTTCGATAAAACCCGTTTTCTGTTTCTTGAAAACGCATAGAAAGGGTTTAACGTCCACACTTGCGTTTTCGACCGTTTACGACAGAACACAGAAAAGGGACATGTGATCGTTTCCGGGAAACATCAGTTTTCGCCACCCTAAGACTCCGTTTTAAAAAGCCATTCTCAAGAGAGTCTTCGGATACCCTCATTTTCAAAGACAAGCACTTCTGTTTTAGATCGTATTAGTGTGGACGGAGAAAACGAAGAAAAAAGTATGAGTTTTCTGACGAAAACGCATTCGTGAGGAGGGGGCCTTAGTGTGGACTTCACCTAAAATTCATCTTCATGGAGCTACAGTCTGTTAAAACAACTGTTCCCAGGAAACAGGCGGGCAGGCGGTTTTCTCTCCACTCTTCCCCCTCCCCCGTCGTTTTGTCACCCGGCCCAGACCTATCCCACGCTCTTTCAATATGGCGTCTGATACGTGTTTCGTGGCGACAACAACATCTACCGCCTGCAAGCAGGCTAATAGTAAACTACCCCCTCAAGTTGATAAACCCTTACCTCCTCTAAAGCGCACGCGTGGATGACTGCACTATACTTCTCGACGTCAAATGCCTTGCCGAACAGAATGTTTTCCTTCACCGTCCCATGCTGTATCCACGGTTCCTGCGTTCATCAAGAACACACTCAGGGTCTCTCTTAGCTTCTTGCATTACTTTGACAAGCATGGGACAATCAAAAGTCTCGTAGTTAAGGTGCAAAATTCCGTTATTAGAGGAACTATCCAGGAATCAAACTTTTATTGACAGCGTAGAGCTTCAATCTCGTCCTTAGAGTCCGTTTTTCTTTTGGTCAGCACCAAGAACACGGACTCTGGCCAGAGTCCGTGTTCTTGGTCCTCGTTTTACGTCGTTTTTGGGAAGAAGAGAAGAACAAACAAATCTAGCAAAATGCACGTACGGAGCGCAAAGAGCCATTGCTTTTGTTCATTAAACCTAATCCGTTGTACCTTTTTCAATGTCGCCGACGATGTGGTTGTTTATGCTCCCTATTTTCACACACCGTGTACACTTCCCCAGCCTCGTTATCCTTCTGCATTTCTCAGACAACACAAAATTTGCCTCTGAAAGATCCCTTTCTATTTATAGACGCTTTTCCAGTCAAAATGGGGAAGTTCATAAGGAGTAATTCATAACGTCTTTCCAAGGTCTGTTCGCAAATGTATCGTATAGGTGGTTTGTAAGAGACACATAACAATGCTGCTAGGTACAATTGCTGATGGACAAACAAAAGGAGTCAATGAAATATCTTTTGTTTTAGCCTGCGTTAGCATGGCGGTTTTGGTTGCTAAGTAATAAAGGCGGGCGAGGGCAGAAAAACCGCGAGGAGATTGGGGCAGGAGCAACTGAACTCTCGGCTTCGCCGCTCGTTCTCGCGCGCTTGGCGCGCGAATTTCGCGGCTTCGCCGCTCGTGCGCCCGGCTCGACAAAACACCGCCATGCTACGCAGGCTACTTTTGTTTTCGTCCACCAACATGGCAGCGATGACGTAACGGGAAAACCATCTACATTACGTACGCGTCCGCTAAAGCGCATGGGTTGTAATGATTAATCTGACGCACTGAATTTTGTGATCACCTTTTCATGGGTTAGCCTTCCTACTCGTTCAGATCCCTCGTTCCTTTTTATCCACTCGCACGCACGAGTGTTTCTTCAACAAAAACACGCGATCTCTGTGTGTTTCCGAACTGAGCCCTGACGTTTAGCAAAGTGTAAGTTTGTGATATTACTCGATGTTTGCAAAGCGACCATAATAGGCCTTTTGCAGCTAGTGATAACATGGTACAACAACCGCCAAACTAGACATCTAAAACAAAGAAATTTAAATTAAGTTGCTTTGTTTTAGATGTCCCAGTGCCCAAGTTGCTCCACTCTACAGTGTGGCAGTTTTTGTCAGTACCCAGTGATCGCTAGCTGCAAATGGCCCATTCCTGGTAATTCCTTCAGTCCCAGAGCATTCTCACCTGGGCAGCGAAGCCGAAGCCACGTTCCAGTTTCTTGACGAAAACCTGTATTTAAAAAGTCAAGAGAATGATGCAGAATGGTAATGGTTATTCGATGCCATCAATAGAAATCAAAGAGCAAATTGGAATCTCATATACCTCTCCCAAACGTTTTTCCATTTCTGCGGTTATTGCAGCTAACAGGGAACTCTTTCCTGAACCAACTTTTCCTATGACGCCTATTAATTGACCCTGTGTTGTAGGAAAAGAAACAGACCTTTAATACTGTAAGTGGAAACCTCTCGGATTATCACCTTTAGAAATCTCAGCAGATGACTTAGCAAGAGAGTAAGCGTTCCATTTTAAACAATGCAAGTAATTTAGAATAGGGAAATGTCACATGAGAATTGCATGCTAAAAGGAGACACACCCGTTGCGGTTCGTGAGGGTCATTGCAATCCCGAATTATTTGCAATCCCAAGAATTGAGGCACTAGAGATGTTTGACCCTAGACCTGAAAACTGCGCCAAAATGGTAAAATCCTCACGTTTTATGGTTTAAGAGAACGAAACGTTCTTACTTTTTCTATGCAAAGATTGATCTTTGATAGTTCTCCAGCAGTCGAAAAGACTTCCTCTTCACCACTCTGTTCTTGTTGCCTCCAACTGAAATGACCATTGCAGATCAAAACCTCAGGGGCACTGGACACTGCAAATGGAGGATGCATAGTAGAATTCTGTCAGGTGTCCTTAACCCTTTCAGCCCCATGGGGTTCCCCATTGACGAGTAAAATCGTCTGGCGTTAGACAGAGTAAAATCTATAAGTGGCACTATTGGGAGTTAAAGGGTTAATTATCTCCTCATTCATGAAGCCCTTGTTAATTATTCATGACTAGTCTCTTTAAAGCGGCTGAGCTGGTGTTAACACTAGTGTAGTTTTCATGGGGAAGATATGCAGTGTGTATAAGTAGGTTGGAAGGATGAAGGCTGCTTTACAATAAAAAAAACACTTCCCAATCAGTTTTCTCTACACATTTTGAAAGAGTGTTTGCTGAACACAAGACTGGCACAACATTCATAATCCATTTTGTGCAGCAGAGGGTTATTTTTAAGTTGCACTCTTTTGATGTAATGATCCTCTTAAGACCCTGAGAGAGATCAGTTAACAAAACTGAGTGAGGTAAAGTAATGTAAAAGTCAAAACTAAAAACACTGCATTCTTATGTGGCAAATTTTGGAAGCACTATTCTTTTCAATCCAGCTCTCTGGCGTGTACCAGTCTGTTTTTCTGTCTTGAACGTGAATGATAACAGACCCTTAAATCAAACTTACGTCTGTAGTAAACAGTCTCCCCTCTAAACAAAACAAACTTTTTGAAATTTGGGGGATAAAGTGATGTGACAATGAAAGAACATTATGGAGAATAAAGATGTCTATACCAAAGTTTCATGGCTTACCAGTTAACAGAAAGGAACCAGACTTACGTTCTCTCTTATCTGAGTATTCTAGTTCCTGATAGTAGCCAGTCAAATCCAGATTCTCCAAGGAGAGAAATGCTTGGATCCTCTTGAGTGAAACCCAGGCCTCCATCAGTCCATTCAACACCCAAGGGAAGGCATTCAGTGGAGAAATGAGCATGTTGAAGAGAGCTACACTAGTGAAAACCTGAAATGCAAGCGGAATGTTATATGCAAGAATGTTCAGTAGTATAATGTGTTATGCTTACTCAGAGTTAACGGATTTACAGTTAATTAAAATAGAATCTGTAATTGCCCAGAATATTCTTGATTGTCCAGCCAACCTTTTATATTACAAGCATAGCATGCAAAAAGTACTGTTGTTAGATACTTATTGATTGTTGCAAGAGCTGGAGGGAAAAAGCAATAAATATGTATGATACAGGATGTCAGTGTTTATCGCAACAACAAAACTAATTGACAATATAAGGCTTGCAAAACTACTTGAGGAATCTTCTGGTGACACACACAGCCGATCACAGATCAGCGAAAGAAAGTTCTTTGCTAGTCATTGTCCAGCAACAATTACTGTAATCTTCGTCAATTCCAAATTTGTCTGTTAGAGCTGTCGGCCTCCTGCATCTTTCCCTCCAACTTGCAAACTCCATCAAAACCACTATCTTAATTAACCCATTCATCCCTAAACCAGCCTAAACCAGCCAATTACTTAGTATTTTACTCTGTCTAATGCCAGACGATTTTACTCGTCAATGGGGAACCCAGTAAGGGAAGAGAGGTGTAGGGAGTAAGGGATCATGGGATGGAATTCCTAGAGCTATGGTCCGGCTTCAATTACAGGTATAAAATTGGGAGCTTTGCTCTGTTGCATGACCCCCACAACCTGAGTTGTGGAACTCATGTAAATAAGTAAACAAATAAACATGAGAATGATAAAAGGAAAGAAGGAAAAGGATGGTGACCTTGATGTTAACAACAATGACACCTGCAATGATGGTGATAATCACTCTAAAGGTGACGATGATGATGATGACGATATCATAAGTGATTTGTGATGGCATTGTCCAGGCAAGAGCGCTGCCCACTATTAAACTGGTTACTGAAAAAATGATAAAAATCACATTCTCACCTTAGCTGCTGTCAGCTTGTTTCCCAGTAAAGCATATGTTGTAAAAGTCAGAATAGAGATTATCACAGGTGTGGTTGCCCAGAAATAAACGCACCATGCATCCAGATACTTCCTGCCTTTTAAACTCTTTAATTCTGCAGCTCTGAACAAAGTAAAATAAGGTTGCATCAATTGACTTATCATTATAATAAACAAAGTCAAGCTCAATCTACAAAAAAATACTCTAATTGAACATTGTCTGTTCTCTATGATATTTGAGCTGTTTTTCAACTCACCTCAAATCATTTATCTTTGTCTCAAAATTCTTTTCCCAGGCATAGAATTTTATTACTCTGATTCCATGCAAGATTTCATTCATCACCTACAAAAGAGGAAATCAACACTTAAAGGCAAATTTTGGTACACAGTAGAGCAAAGTTCAGCCAAGTTGGTCATTGACAATAATAATAACAATAATAATAATAATAATAATAATAATAATAACAATAATACTAATAATAATAATAATAATAATGAAAAAATTGAAGGAACACAGCCAGGATTATTATTATTATCATTATTATTATTATTATTATTATTATTTTTAAAAAGAACTGGAGAAAATAGAGAAGCACCTATGACTTACGGAAGAAATAGGAATGTGGAAAGCGACAGTAGTGCCAGTTGTGATTGGAGAATTGACAAACACTTGAAAAAGCTTGACAATACCATCAGACTTGACGTGACTCAGAAAACTGCTCTGTTGGGAACGGCTACACTATTACGGAAAGTTTTGTGTAGTAGTAGTAGTAGCAGCAGCAGCCAGCAGTAGTAGTAGTAGTAGTAGTAGTAGTAGTATAATAGCATATATGGTGGATTATCTAGCTTGTTACCCACCTTAACTCTATTGTCTTTCTGCATCATCATTTCTTGACTGAGTTTTTGTATTTTTTGAGCCAGCCATTTGTTAACTGGGACTAAAAGAACTGCAAAACTAAGACCTGCCAGAAAGGATATACCCACCTGAAAAATATCACATCACATTTCAAGGACAACATTGTGAGTCAAGCAGTTATTATTTTTGGTTTCAAAAACTCCCTTAATAACCACTGTTAGGTACTTCAAGGATAAAAGATGAATTTGGTGTCAGATCATCCATCTAGGTTATTTATTTATTTATTTATTTATTTATTTATTTATTTATTTATTTAGTGATTGAGTATGAATACATACATGGTGGAATCAACAATAGGACATAGGTCCCCTATGAGGTTAACCACCATTTTCCCCTCCCAACCATGATACACCACAGAAGACAGACCACAAAACCGGGAACTACATGCCCTACTCTTTGCGATAAGTGTGCGGGTTATTTTACGTCCTACAGGATTACGAACATTGAAGGGTTGTGAGACGGGACATCCAGCTTATCGCCCTTATCCGAGAAGACTAGAGAGTCTAACCATTTGCAGATGTAATTACAAAGGCACCACTTTCTCCTCAGTTATTTAAAGACCCTGACTGTTGGTCCCGCCGGAATTGAACTCACAACCTCCCGCGTGACAGTCCGGTGCTCAACATAAGAGGAGCATTTTTTGTTAATGGTCCCTTTGAGAATGATAGCCCTCATAAAATTCTTGTCTGTTCATTTATTGATGCATACTAAACAGAGAAAAGAGCCTGTCTAAAACATAACCTAATGGGAAATGTTTCAATGCTACAGATTTTCCTTACAAAAATTATGTCCAATTTTAAAGGATAGCCTAAAACCCTCAGTATTACTTTGAATTCAAATCTCTTATAATAAGAAATTTACCAGACTACGCAAATTTCAACAAAGGATGGATTACCTGTTGATGAAGAAGGTACAAGGACACTGCAATCTGAAATGGCAAACTCCAAAACTGATGGAAACTTGGAGCAAAGTTCACCACTCTATCTGTGTCAGTGCTCATAAAGTTCACAACCTGGCAAATAAAAGGGCAACTTAATGGCTGTAAGGCTATAAAACTCTGCAGAAAGATCATGGAAGATGACCATCTTTAAAGATTTTAAATTTAATTTAAGACCTTCAGAGATGTTCAAATAATGTCAAACTTCTTGCAAGGAACCTTAGAGTGCACCAAACCTCAAAATTAACAACAACAATAATCTCTTCATCAACATAGCAAAAGAATTTTCAGGGATTTGTTTTCAATATTTTGTAAAAACCTAAAAAACAAGAGTCATGAAATGGAATCTACTGTTATTAATTAAATTACTCCAAAAAATCATGAAACATTAATTTCCCTTGATATCAAAAATATAAAAAAATCGGATGACACGAATGCAAACATAATGTTCTCTATTTTAGTGTTGCTGTTGTTTTCTTTTTTTGTTTTTTACTTCATAACAGCGTAATACCATTTGCTTCTTTTTTTCACTTTGCATTAGGGTTAATACCCTTTTTTGTTTCTTTTTGCTTGCAACTTTTTTGACCAGCCTTTTGTTTAGGGAGGGGAGGGGAACAATGGAAAGGGCAGCAATGAGAATTTCTTTAACTTGCTTAAATGCAGTCTCCAATTTCATGCATTTTTAAACCACCTCTTTGATCCATGAAATCTGTAAAATAACGAAAACAACACCCCAAATG
This sequence comes from Montipora capitata, assembly GCA_949126865.1. Classification (NCBI taxonomy): domain Eukaryota; kingdom Metazoa; phylum Cnidaria; class Anthozoa; order Scleractinia; family Acroporidae; genus Montipora; species Montipora capitata. The sequence goes on from OX421455.1 coordinate 3,439,128, forward strand.
TACAACGAAAAAGCGAAACAGTGCTTATTATTTTAAATTGCTATAATAAATAAATTTTACTAAATGTAAATTATTTAATATATTATAATAAGTAAAATATAAATTATTATTATTATTATTATTATTATTATTATTATTATTATTATTATTATTATTATTATAGTAATAAATGAAAACAAATTATATACCCGTCCAATAATAAATTATACTCTGGTCTTTTCCTCTTTTAAACAAAAACACTTAATATAATTTCATATGTTTCACATACTTCTCCAGAAGAGAATGTTGACAATGTTGTGAGACTAACAGAAAGTGCTTTATTGTATACAGTGGTTATGATGACAGCCCTGATTTTCAGTCCAATTTTATTTACCTGAAAAGGAAGTCAGGAAACAAAAATTAATTAAACATGTTTCAGAGATACAGTACCTTCCAAAATTAGAAGTCACTGGAATTATTTAATTTTTATGATAAAACAATCTTGTCTCACCCAATAATTAAATTGTGAATTAATGAATGCTGAACAAAATGTTGTGAGAAACAAACCACAGGCATATAGGTAGCCATGGAACATTGGCTCCTGAAAAAAAACAAATGAAGTTGCAGCAAGCAAATTCCAAACCTGATTAATATTTAATTTCTACACACTGTGCTTGAAAAGGAAGTCAATTAATGTGTTCTAAAATAATTATCATACCAGTAGTTCTTAGTGAAAAAGTTAGAGTGTACTGATGCATTCTAAAGTCCTGTTCACATTAGGTCTCAATTATGATCAAATTATAATCCAAATTAAGTTTGGAATGGGTTCACATATTCAACTAATTACAGTATGTGATTATAATTGGATTATAATTATTATTCCAAACAACCTCAAGGGGGTCGTTTGAAGTAATTCCAATGCGTAATTGAAAAGAATGGCAAACATGTAGTCGTATGAGCAGACGAAACTTCTAATCGCTTAATTAATATGGAAGGAAGATTTGGATTTGTCTTCTGCTATCCTTGGAAGCTATCCTTGGAAGCTATCCTTGGTTCTCTTCTTGCCTCAAGCATGGTGATGATAATCATGAGAGCCACGCGATACTGCGCCATTTTTCTCACACTGTGAGGTAACCCTGCCTATTGTATTTTGAATTTTCACGGATGTGAACAGAACCTTAATTGAATAAACTTGAATCGAGGATGATATTATAGCCTGAATTATACTTCAGTTGATCATAATCAACATTGAGAGTAAACACAGCTTAAACGTATGATATGAAATTGATTGGGAAGACTTGTATTAAACCAACTACACTGGAAAAAGACAGGGGAGGGAAAATTAGAAAAGAAGGAGGGGAAACTGTGTCTATGTGGTGGTTACTTTGTCATTCTTAAAAAAGGATGGATAATAAGGTACTGTGTAAAGGAAAATCAATGGGCCCTGGACAGTCCCACTGTGAGCTCTGTCAAAAAGACAGGAATTTTCCTTGAAACTGTTTAATTCAAGGACTCACAATAATTTATTGTCCTCCAATGTCTTGTCTTTATTATTGAATTATCACAAATTATTTGTGATAATTCAATACCAAAATTCAGCACTATTAAATTTGGTCAAAAATCCTTCACAACTTGATAAAAAAATATATTTAACCCTTTCACTCCTGTGGGGTTCCCCATTGACGAGTAAAATCATCTGGCATTAGACAGAAAAAAATCTATAAGTTTCAGTGGCCCTTACAGGAGTGAAAGTGTTAAAGTCAATTTTTTTTCAATTTTTTAATACAGCCTTTATTTGCATAGTACTTAAAAAAACAACTCACTTTTCTATTTTCCATGAAAGAAACCAATGCATGTAGCAAAAGAGGCCCAGCAAAGCTTAGAGCATCACCTGTCAACTTAAGAATTCCAACACAGTAATACTGGACACCAAATGCATGGTTTAGGGCACTCAAAAGAGTTCTGCGATCAGTTATTTTGTAAACTTTATTCCCTGAAGATTCATTGTCAGAACAGTCAGCACTGTTTGTGCTTGTAGTTGTTAGTCTTTGCTTTGAAGAACCTCGTCGAAATGTCATAAAGTTGGGATCAGAGACACTTTTCTGCATGTCTGACCTAAACATTATCGGAGCATACCCATCATCACTGGAACAGCTATCAGATTTAATGCGAACGTCTACCGTCTCTTGATTTGTTTTCGTTTCCACGTAATCAAAGCTATTACCAAAGAGAATTCTAAGTTTCTTGGTGGAGAGACTTTGCGGAAGCAGAAACAAATCCCTAGTACTCTGAAGCTTGCCTTTGTAACCCTTCTTCATCATGTGTCGAACCCACCAGAAGGTCAATTTCGAGATGAAGTTTGATCTGTCTTCAGCAATACCAAGGTGATCTGTCACACACTGTGTACTGCTGTAAAATGTACCCCGTGAAGCTGATCTCAATATGGCAGCTCTTTCAGAGCTGACTTGAATTCCATTAACCTGAATTCCAGTAGAGCGAGCATTCAACAGATCTGCATTGGAACCAGTTCTACTGCACTGCCCACATGCCAGTGGAATAAGCAGAATGACAAAAATTGCTTCAAGGACGAACCTGATAATGGTTCCATACTCATGAACGAGTAAGGAATTGAAATGACTCCCATAAATTCTTAGGATAACAGAGTACAGTTCAATGCCAGTTATAAGGAAGGCTACTATTATGACTGAAAAATGAATAACAGGAAGGCATCTTTTCAGAAGAGCGACATGTCTGCTTCTCCAAATCGTAAATGCATTCGATGTCCAAGCCAATCCAACGATACAACATGATAATAAATAAATTGGAGGATGGTATGAATTAACAGTCCAGGAACACAAAACTTCAATTAACAACTCTAAAAATATTAAGACACAAATTGAGACCTGAAGCTTTGAGAGTATAAACGAAGGGCGCTCCAAAAGAGTAGCTATCAGGAGTTTTCTTCGGCAAAAGAATAAACTTGAACAAAGTAAAAGAATATTTACTGGACAAACGAGACACAGCAGTTTGAAACAATCGCCAAAGTCGTTCTCTTTTCGGTCCCACGAAATAAACACAGACTTGTTCTTGGATCCACAGAAATCTTGCAAAACTCCCATCCTCCATTAGCCATGAATCAAGGTCCTTGTAGCTTGTGGACGTCTTAATTTCCTATCCAAGAAGTCCTCCAAGAATAGCTCCATTGTAAAGGTGCCCGCGTAACGTGATGCACTTTCAGCGGGAATCACCCATAAAGGGTTGCGTGAATCGAGTCCAGGAGAGAGCAACGAATTTTAATGTCGCGGCGGCTGAATTTTCATCGATATTCAGCGATTTCATGTGGAAAATTCGGGGCGATATGGCTTACTTATAGTGGTTAAGAGTTTTTTTAGTATTAAGAGAGACAATAAAGGGTGGGAGAATTCTCTCCTCGACGAAAACACCAATGTTTTCCCTCGGTTTTAGCGTTATCAAAGGAAGGTAGCTCATGGCTTCGGATCTTCTTGCACCGGGCGATGTGGTCAGGCAACGGTGGAAGATCGTAAGTTGAAAACACCGCTTCCTTTATCTCTTCCAAACTTATATAAGCGAATGAATCAAACTTGATATTTTAGCGCATATGTTGGGAAGTTCCGTGGATTTAAGTATCGTTTTTGTTGAATTTTCACCTGTATGCGTGGCGATGTTGATTTCTTTCGTAATCGACAGCTTTAAGTTTAACTATTTGAAGAAAAAAATCGCTTTTTACTGTCACAAAAATAACAAGCGAATATAACTTTTAATGTTGTATGCTGGTAAAAACATTACTTTCTTTGTTATAGTTATCGGGGTAAAAAGTGTTGATTTCTTCATTCAAACGTCGCTTAATTCTAACCACACAGCGGAAGTCAAGTGATATGATTTCGTATCGTAGCTAAGTTCAAACGCATATGCTTAAAAAGCCGGCTGTATGTAGTGAGTCATCGAGTTAAATGTTCCACTGTGTTGACTCTAGCTGCGCCAGTTGCGTTCATTCTCGTGAAGGTATCCCAGGTCAAAGACGGGAATATTAAACGTAAAGAAATATTACACCTAGACTTGCATGTATTTCCGCCTCCTGAGAAACATTCCATGCTTACAGGCTTTGAACATGTACATAGTCATGTGCTTGCCATTTAATGTCAACAAGGTCGCGGTTGCATTCCTTTTCAGTTGCTCTTGAAATAGACTGTGTGCAATTAAGTTGACGGTTAATGAGCTTTTGCCTGTTATAAAGCGCTTGCCTATTAGAGATTTTTTTGTAACTCCGAACCTTAGAATAAGGTTTTTGTTTCTAAGATCGATTAATTTCTTAGACGAAAAAATTGTAATATTTTTCCAGAAATTGTAATATCTCATTAATCTTTTGAAATGAAGGTTGTGATATTAAGACCCCAATGTACCTTGTTCTTGTCAAGTCATTATCTACTTTTTGCCCTCTTTGTTATCATATAGGACAAAAAGATTGGTGGTGGAGGGTTTGGTAAGTGTTTTGTGCAATTACCAGTGATGTGAATTACTGTAATATATGTACCGCAGACTGCTTGCAATATGTGGTTTCCCTGTTTATATTGTCTCTTGGGAATAGTGAGACAAAAAAATTAATATTACCCTTGTGTTACACTTGTAGGGGGCAATGTCTGGCATCAAATGTAAAAACTGATAATTTCAAGCAAATTTCTGTTGTGTTCCAGGGTATGATTGATGTAACATTAATTTTAAGGATTTGCTTATTTTAAATATTTTAAGAGGTCCTTTGTGTAAACAGATCAGAAGTTGTATGCAAATAGATATACACTACTTGCAAAATCCCATAATACACCTCTGTTACTCCCTCCCCCCCCCCAAGACTTGCATAACCATTGTTTGCAATTTCTCCTGGGACATGAAAATTCCCAAGAGAAGTCGAAAACAATGCCTATGCAGATTTTTGGGGTGTATATGAGGTGTATTATTGGATTTGTGCAAGTAGTGAATAAAGCTTGGTCATTTGTACTTTTACAAACTTGTATTAGCTTGTGCGATTGGCAATTAAAGATTTACATCAATGAAGTAATAAATCAGATCAAGAAGTCATCAAATTCATGGATGATGTTGTTCAGAAAATAACTTATTAGTATTATTTCCAGGAGATTTAATAATGTTAATTACCGTAACATGGGTGAATTAAGGAAGGTTAAAGTTGTTTTTAATTACTGTGATGACAAAACAGTTTTTCAATGTTTTCAATAATATTATTGTGATTTTCTAATTTCAGCAATGTTCATGAGAAAAAAGTGAACAGTTAGTGCTTAAAAGAGTGTTTGGAATCATTGCAAATTTGATCAATAATTAGTGTGATCATTAATTTATCGCTCTGAACAGAGACTCGGCCTTTGTGGATACAATAATTATTGAGAGTTACCAGAACCATAATTCTGGATTGCAAAGCACTTCTTTTTAACTTTATCCACGTCTACATATTAACTATTATTTAAATAAGATTGTCTGGTTAATCTGTGTTTCATAGTTATCTGATCCGACCATGTCTTAATGATACTAGTGAGTTAGAGATATATAAGGGCATGGTTGACAATAATGTCACATCAAGATTTAACTGCCGTATTTACCAGTGTATATTACGCACTTTTTTTGCCCTCCAAAAATTGAGATGCGTATTATACATGGAATCCTTTGTTTTAGACGAGCGTCCCTCATTAGCATATAAACAAAGACAATGGTTTTTTATTGAAAAGTAAAAGGCTTAACCAAGAGGTAAAAATTTAGATCCACTAATAATTAACTTTTCAAAGGCCTGACAGTAATTTAGAGCACTATACATGTATGTGGCACAGCATCATGCCTGAAGGGGTGTAGCCTTATTAATTTTCTTAAGTGCTTTATGTATGCACACCATCTTGACAATGTTATGACGCTTAGTTACTGAATCCTATGTCAATTCGACAGGGGAGATCTACAAGGCTCTAGACCTTGTTGCAAAAGATGCTGCTGCCCTGAAGGTGGAGTCTGTTAACCAATCCAAACAAGTCCTCAAAATGGAGGTGGCTGTGCTGAAAAAGCTTCAGGGTGAAGAAACAGTTCTATTTTTTTTCCATAATCCATTGACTCCTATGAATGGGACTTAATAGATTTTACTTGTCTAACACCAGACAACTTTACTTGTCAATTGGTTGATGGTTCAGGAGTCAATGGGTTACGCCATTGACACCTCAAACGCCCTAGGACGCTCGCGGTTGGCCAATAAAGTCGTCAGGCATTAGACAGAGTGAAATCTGTGAAGTCTCACTCTGAGGGGTCAATGGGTCAAACAGCATTCAGACTGAGGAAATTGATGTAGCTTATATGTCCATAGTTTACAAAAGGAAGAGCCAGTGGACCGTTTACTTAAAAAAAGTAATTAAACTTATTTGAATCAGAATAAAGGTAAAGTCTGCTACAATCCTAGAAGGCCCACCAGGCCGGCGCTTATCTCCGGTTTCTGTAGCATGAAGCGACTAGGAGTATTTCTACTCCCCCCGGGATGGGATGCTAGTCCATCGCAGGGTTACCCCAGCATTTTTCGCCGGTGGTACCCAGTTATACACCTGGGTGGAGAGAGGCACCGTGAGAGTAAAGTGTCTTGCCCAAGAACACAACACAATGTCCCCGGCCAGGACCCAAACCCGGACCACTCGATCCGGAGTCGAGCACACTGACCATGAGGCCACGGCGCCTCCCACTATTTGAATAAAGGGGACAATTAAATGCAATCATTATTTTGTCAATTTCACCCCTGAAATCAACTTCAATTGATGCTGATTGAAAAGTACACGTAAAATCTTCAACAGTCAATCCTAACAAGGAAAGGTTTAAAGTGTACATAGTTTTTGAGCAGAGGTATAAGTTGTTAACTTTTCACTTCTCCTGTCCCCATTTAACCCATTGAATCCTAGGAGTAAGACTTAATATATCTTACCCTGTCTAATGCCAGATGATGTTACTCATCAATGAGAGCGGTTCAGGTGTCAATGGGTTAACTGGCCCGACTGGCCAGTAAAAATTATCTGCCGTTAGAAAGAGTAAAATCTAGGAGTGTCATACTTAGGCTGGAATGGGTTAACTGGAATGCTAATGTGTACCAGCATTTTTCAGCATTTCTGAAAGACTTAAGAGATGTATTCAAATCATTGGTTTTTACCCTCCTGGGTCCCATTGTTGAAAAGCCCTAATAAAGTTTTGAACTTGTGAAGCCACTTGCAAAACTGCCACAAAGCTGTTTTTTTAGTATGTCTTTAAAATAACTAAAAGCAAAATGGTTGTAAAAGTTTAATGGCTTAAAACCTCTCTAGTCTTAAGATACAAAAGGAGTTGACACTTGGAAAGCTTCAGGACTTTTGAGATACAGGCCCTGCCCCCTTAACTTTTCACTGTTAATCAGTCTGACAGGTACCTGGTTGGGTCCTGCTTAATGTACAGTGTGAGGCTGCCAGGATTTGTTAACTGTAGGAGGAGTGACACTTCCTACGTGGATCAAAATCAGCTAATCACATGCTTGAATGTGACCCATTTACCCATTTTGCTACAGTGCATTGACAGCTGTGAAGAACAAAGCTGTTGATTGGAATTTGAGCTTTAGAGTTTAAAAGCTAAGGAAAGGTGCCATAATGTGAAGCCTTGGTTTAGTCACGTTCAGCCTTTTTTTTTGTTCAGGTTGTAGTCATGTTTGCAAGTTTGTGAGCTGTGGTAGAAATGAGAATTTCAACTACCTTGTGATGTCCTTGCAAGGTTCAAACCTTGCGGAGTTGCGGCGGAGCCAGCCCAAGGGAGTATTCTCTCAAAGCACAATGTTACGGATTGGCTTTCAGATACTCAAATCTATAAAAGCCATTCATGAAGCTGGATTCCTGCATCGTGACATTAAACCAGTAAGGATCTTAGCCTTAATAAACAGTCACACACTTCTTCTGATTTCAATCATTCAAAGAAAGTCAGGAAAGCTACATTAATTGGAGATTTGAGTTGCTGTTGATTATTGCTTAAAATGGATTTTAATAATAGAAATAATAGAACATAAAGTTCACTCACCCACTATTTTTTGCATTGTCCTGAGTGATTTGATGGGTCTTTGGGATGCTTTGAATTCCCCTTCAGATCCGACGGGCCGTAAAATACAATATAAAAGTAATAGTCTATTTATATTGTATGTGATGACGCGTTAGATCTGAAGGGGAAATCAAAGCGCCCCAAAAACCCATCAAATCTCTCAGTACAATGCAGAAAATAGTGGGTGAGTGAACTTTATCTATCTGGCAGTCCATAAAATGGATTTTGGAAAAGAAACATCATGATTTAAAGTTTTTATAGAGCATTTTCCTGGATCAGTTCAATCGGCTGTTACAACTTTCTCAAAATAACATGATGTTACACACTCTTGCATCTCAAGGGTTGTTTGACTGTGGGCATAGTGAATAAATTAATGCAGAGATTCATTGTTCTTTAGCATTAGCATAAGAACAAAGGCTCACAAGTCTTTCAAGTGAACATCTTTGCACCAATCGAGTCTGTTCGCTTGTTAATAGAAGGGTTTGTGAATTAAAAGCATTTCCAAGGATCAAGAGTATATTTAAAATGCAGTCAACTCGGTCACAATCAAATTTGTTAGCAATGTCATGATTGATGTACATTAACTTTTTGTCAAATAGCCCATTTCTGAGTTGCTGTTTGCCTCAGTTTCAAAGTGAATCCTGGTGGCACAACCATTCAAATGGAAATGAGTGGTATATTTTAATGCAAATCAAACTCATTATCATTTGAATGGTTGAGCACCAAGACTCGCTTTGAACCAGAGGCAAACTTAACTCGGAAATGGCCTAATCCAGCATTTAAAGTTTTGCCACTATTAGATTTTTTAACCATCTCTGGCTATCAAGACCACTTTACGCGCTCTGATTTTCTGCTCAGTCACGCTTGGATTTTTCCTTTTGTTGAAATGTATAAAGGCTTAAATTTTTTGGCGACTAAAATACTTGAGCTGGTGACCAAAATTAATCTGAAAACAAAGTAAAGTAAAGCAAAAAAGTAAACTAACCATATTTAACGTCAATAACTCGTAACAGTAATTCAACTGACAAACGTGAGGTCGACGGTGCGCTCATTTTACTCCCCCCTCACCATGTGTGCGCCGTTTTATGGGTATTGAAAGCTACACAGAATGGAAAGAAGTCGAAACAAGGATGTGAGATCCGGGAATCGAACTCAGGACCTCTTGCACCAAGGCCACGCACTAACCAACTATGCCATCCTCGCTCCTAGGGGCCAGCTGGCCCCTAGCTTTTTTCCTGAAAGTCGAGCACTGTCCAATAAGCGTGAATGGTAGGCAAAATAAATCACTCATTACTCCATTCTACTTGTATTCTCACTTAAGTTCTTTATTTAAAAAAAGAACTAAACTTTTTGTTCTTATTCATAATCTGTTTCTTATACTTGAAATTTAAACAATGAGAATTCATTGTACACGTCATTTTGGTTGCAAAAATTCTTGCCAGTTGGCCACAATAGTGGAACTGCAGACATCAAAATGTGAAAATTAGAATGCTATGGAATCAGTCTTTAAGTTTTCTCTCCTTGGTTGCTTATTTTTAGTCCAATTTTGCCATGGGTAACACCCCTGACTCACTGCACACCTGTTTTATGTTGGACTTTGGTTTGGCACGACAATTTACCAAAGGAAATGGAGAAGTCAGACCAGTAAGTGTTTTAAACTGCTCGCACTTTCTAGTTTTGAGGCAGTTGATTGAATGCTTGTCTTTCATGGCTTCTCCTTTAAATTAATAGAAAGCTTAGCTTGTAAATCCCACAATATTTTATTTATCAGGCCAGAAACTCTGCAGGATTTCGAGGCACGGTCCGTTATGCTTCCACCAATGCACATGAAAACAAGGTATGAGATTTAAATTAGCGAGCAATAAATTTTTGAGCTTACACAACTGAAAAGTGTTTCCCCAAACCCAGTTTCTGTGCTCAGAGCTGAAGGAAGAAGATTACTTCATCTTTTGGTAATCAAATTGCCATGAAGTGGAGTTGGCCATGCTGCAAAATTCAGCCCGCTAAAATGGCCAGTCATAACGTACTGTGAGACAATGTAACAAAAAGTTAATTTCTTTATCCTTGGTTAAATGTAATTCATTTTTAATTAATTTAAGAGCAAACAAGTGGGTAACATGGTTGTAATAATTATTGGACTAATTTTCCAGGAAATGGGACGGCAAGATGATTTGTGGTCATTCTTTTATATGATGGCAGAGTTTGCAATGGGACACCTACCTTGGAGGAAAATGAAGGACAAGGTAACATTCTGCTGAAAATGTGATTTTGTTAACTTATTTCTTTTTATTTCTACATATCGTCATGTACTTTATTCCCAAGAGATAGAGTAATTATACAAATTATGGTCTCCTGGCGTGCTTTGAGTTTTGGAATTCATTTAACATTAATGGGGGTTGCTCTTAACGACCAAACTGTTGCTATGGACCCCTTCAAATAATCAATTCTAGAGTCCCTTTAACTCTACAGTTACCTTTTTTTGCCAAATCTGTTCTATTTAAAAACATTGTTTGTCTGGTTCAACTCACAACCATATTTAGTAAATCACGTGACCAAAACAGAAAATGCCTAAAAACTCAGCAAGTTAACTTTTGTTCACAAATTGTTACAATGCAACAGTTCAAGAACAGTCTAATTAAGGTCAATTGAGGTCATAAGACCCTCCTTCGATACACTTTCAAAATATCAGTTCCATTTTTTGTCTAAACAGAAATTCCATGATGGGACAGTTCCGATCTGGTGAAAAAAACTGCCTGTTCCTTTCGTTTCCTGGGAGTTTTTACATGTTTTTCACCGAAACGCACTGCATGTGCCTTCTGATCGAAGTGTTGTCAGATTTCCATTGAAAAAGTTACTTCAAAGAACCATCCATGCAACCTTTTTGTAGGGCTCTTGACTAAAAGCTTCCTTGGCAACTATTGTGTTTCTGTAGTTAAGTGCCACGCCCTTAAGGTACCTTATACATGTAACGTGAGTTGGATTTAAGCCATCATTCACAAAGTGCATACTGCATGTTTCCTTAGGAACAAGTTGGCAAGATGAAGAAAAGTTATGACCATCAACTGTTTTTGAAGTCTTTGCCGCCAGGATTTAGGCAATTCCTAGACCACATCAGCCTGCTTAAGTATGAAGACAAGCCAGATTACAAGGTGACACAAACTTATCAAGGAAAGGCTGAAATACACGTACTACTGACTGCATGGATTTGAAATCACCCATGTAGTAGTTGTTAATGAAACATTTTGCACTTGATTATTAACATACCTGTACATCCCCACTTGATAACCAGAAGTACTGCTTAAAAAACAAGCAGCAGTGTTTTATCGGGTTTAAAAACACTAGGCCCAACCGAGTGTTTTGAGACCCAATAAATCACGGCTTCAAAAACGTTCCATAAAAAGCTTGTCCCTTGGGTGTCCAAACAAAAGTTCAAAATGTGAGGGGAAGATATTACACTGTAGCATACAAGAAAAAAAAGCTGGGCCTCATTACTATTCTGTACGTAAAGAATTCTAAAGAGGAGTGTTTTATCAGGTTTAAAGCTCATGAACACAACGCTTTAGCGATGTTTTGAACTTTAATCCGTTTCTCCCTGAAGCATCGCCCATTGATAAGGACTGTAAAGGGTTTAATTGGGTCCAGTTTATTCAAAGAAAGTTCGGTTTGATTTGCGGTTAAAGCAACATAGCCCAGATTTTAAATTTTTGTATTCCTTCTTCCAGATGTTGCTTTCAATCCTCGAGAAAGCAATCAACAAAAAAGGCATCAAGGAAAGCGACCCATTTGACTGGGAGAAGACACCAGGTGACATTTCCCAGGCAACCACGACAACTAGCACCCCTCCAGTTGGCCAAATATACACCACACCCCCAGATAACAAGGCAGGTTTGCATAATCTGCATGGCTCAGAGAGAGTTTCAACTGGTGATATGCTGGACGCTGACCCCAGTGACCATAATAATGAGGCACACAGAAAGGACAGTGTACATAAGAATGGGAATAGCATGAGCAAGCTTGGGACAACTGATAAAGGGGTGATACAAAAGATTAGAGAAGTTTTGGATGCTGTGGAAAGAGACAGTGGGCACTTTCTCAAACCACAAACTGGTTATGGTCTTCACAGAGAAGCAAAGCAGGTTTGTACATGGAATGTGGCATTTAACTTTGTCAACAGGGATAGTACAGTGGTAAAACAAACACCACACAACCATTGGTGGTCTTATAATCCAAGAAGTGTTGTCAGATGACAGCTGAGTTTGTGTTGGTTCTCAACTCCTTGAAGGGATTCTCTTTCCAAGCACCCGGATTTTCATTCCCTCTTTAAATCCAATTACAGCAAAAAGATAATTATCCTTCACAGCACAGACCCCAGTTATTCGCTTTTATTAATGCCTTTATTGAAGAAAGGAGAACACATCCTAATGGTTTCATGCAGGGAATTGTGGGGAATTAAGGAGCCCATGAATGTGATATGATTTCAGGCTTTGGTGGCCATGTTGCTGTGGCAGATCATTCACCTTGATTTCACAGGAAGTCCTTGAGCCCATGTAGAGAAAATGATCTGTAGGATCATATTCTACCCATTCATATCCTTTCTTTTGTTGTTGTTCCCCCAAGGTTAGCAATCATGCTTATTGATTTTCAACTCTGTATCAGAAGTGTGACTGATGCTGCTTATTACGCCATTAGCAAGCTGTGTAGTGCTGTTTCTTCTCTAAAACAGACCTTGCAATGCAACCTTGGTTTGTCGATAGCATAGAGCTAGAGCTTTGATTTTCATTAAGTAAGCAAATTTCCAGTTTGACTTCTTTGCACAAAGGTTTGATTTTCTTTCCAGTAAACACACTACCTTATGTAAACTGTATTGTAAATTTCATGGGAAAATCTTGAGTAATGATTTTTACTATTGAAAAGTTTGGTACTGTAATTCATATTTGTACTCTCCTTGAAGTAAGAAAGGTGTTTTTGGTTAGAGCACAACTGTGAACATTCAAATTTTATCTTGTGTTTATTGACTTCATAAAGCAGTGTGATTTGTTCCATCCAAAGCTCAGTCTTATCCTCTTCTCAGTGTTTTGAGGAAATCTCAGCCCAGTTGTTACAAAGTTGGCTAAGAAAAAGCATGTTCTTGAGTTTTTTTGTGACAATAAAAACAAAACAAAAAATTTCTCATACACCTATTCCATGTAGCAGACTTAGCTTTCATGTGACAAATTGACATAAAAGAGCCACCACCACAAAATTCTTCATAACTTTTAAAATCCATGTGTAGGACAAATCAAAATAATGCACTTTACTAATTTCTTATTTTTGTTGTTGTTGTTGTTGTTGTTGTTAATGTTATGTAGATACAAGAAGGAGTCTTGGCTGTAATCCATAATAGACTTTTTTCTTTTTAGCAGGAAAAGCCCATAAATGGAGAGAGAAAACTGGAAACCCCTGCTCTAATCTCTGCCATTGTTCAGGATGTACAGAGGGCACAGATTAAAAGTGGAGTGGAAACTCGGGGAGAAGTTGTTTACAAAGACATTGAGGTAATGCCTGTTCCTCAGATTGTTACTGATGACCAACAAGAACAAAACCACAGTCAACATTTGGATGAAATTGGGCAAGATCTCAACAAGGACCAAAATCCCCTATCCCCAGAGCTTCCAACAAGTTTGAATAAAGTGGAAAATTTTACCTCTGGAAACTTACTGCCAATAAACTCAGTTCCAGTAGACTCAGAAGAATCAAACTTGAGAAGGCCTGGTACTCCCAGTACGATACCTTTATCAAATGATGCTGTCCCAGCAGTTCCCACTCCGCTGGAATTTACAACACCTGACTCAAAGCCAGTCAATCTTGAGTTTGTGGAATCACCTGACGTCAGGGAAGATGACCAAGAGGACAGATTTGTGTGGTCACCTGGTGTGGTTGATGATCAGCCTCTTGTGTATATGCCCCCTCCGGTGGTTGAAACAGAGAATGATGAGAAACTGGAAGTACTGGCTAATGTGGGCAGAACTGATCGACAAGTAGCCATAGGAAGCAGCCATCATTTGTCATCAATGTTTGATCACCACCATCACCATCATCATGATGATCATAAAAAACTTATACGTGAACTACCCCTGGACACTGAACCTGTAAGACACATCAGTGATGAAAGGAAAAGCCACAGCGAGACCAGCAACAGGTTGGAACACAACTTGCCTGAGGTGCCTTTCCAGCCTCCAAGTCTTTTCCGTGTACCATCGGTTTTGGAACAGATGGTCGATGAAGTTCCTGTGGATGAGGGGGAAGAGACTCGAAAATCCCTCTTTAGAGTTCCCTCCGTGCTGGAGCAGATGGAGGATGAAGGCCCTGTCTCTGAACGAGAGGAGCCGCCAGTAATTCCACCAGATGCAGATGAGTACCGGCTTGATTCTGCTGAATTTGCCTCAGACAGGCAAAATGGGTCAAGGTCATCTCACTCGCATCATGCATTGCATGTCCCTGGTTCTCATGCCATAGCCGTGACCACTTGCCATGATGTGCAGTTGAGGGACAGCGACGATGCAGGTTTTGTGCTGGGAGACACCGAGATTGCTCCTGCCGCAGAGGGAATTTCTTCATTTTCAGAGGAGTCTGTCCGTGAGGATAGGAATTACGAGAGAAGTGAAGATTTTGAATTTTGTTTTGATGATAAAGAGATTGCAGGCATTGAGGTTCTTCTCTCAACAGACAAGGAGGAAATAATAAATAAGTCAAAATCAAGCATTCCTGAAAGTAGCAAAGATCAGCAGAATGAAGCAGTTTGTAATGAGAAAAGAAGAAGTAAGGATTCATCAGCAGAGGAAATGGAGGATAAATCTGATAAACGTAAACTAAGTAATGTACATGTTTCTGACTTGCGCAGGAACAGTAAAGCACAGTTTTATATTGGTGACCATGAAGAAGCAAAATATGAAGTTGGTAATGAATGTTTGAATGATAGAGAACTAAAACAGGACAACAATTTCTATTCTGAAAGTCATTCTCAAAATGAACCCAAAAACGAAATTGAAGCTGCAGATTTAGACCTTGCAAAACAGGGAATTGCTGAGGTAGGACCTGTTGGAGATGGCACAACTTCATTTTCAGCAGAGCGTAGAATACCAAGCTTGAATGAGCTTTTAAATTATGGAGGAGATGATGACTTTGAGCAAGTTGTTGCTGAAGAGGTGTCTGATGATTACTGGGCTCTAGATACAACAGATGAACCACAACATCCAGAGGAGTTTGGTAACATGGATATGTACAATGCCGATTCTCACCATCGTGATGAGGTGCTAAGGCCCAAACCTCCTCCTGGCAGATCAGAACGCGGCTGTATTTCTGCTAGGTTAGTGAGAAATATCTTTCGTGGAAACACTAGATCTGGCAAAAATGGTGTAACCAGTGCTAATCAATGAATGAAGAAAATCATTTGTAGAAGAAAATCATTTCAGCTCACAATACAGTCGAACCTCGATTATCCGGACCTCGATTATCCGGATTTCTTGATTATCTGGACTTTTTCTCTGGTCCCAATTTTGTCATGAATATTTATTAGTCATCATCAAGATCCCTAGCCATATTCTTTTTAAAACTACAGCATTGAAAAGTAAACAAACGCAAGTTTGTTTCTCTTTCACAGCAAAAAGCAAAATAAAGCAGCACTTGCACACGTCGTAACTAATGCAGAACTTTCGAATGAGTTCTGATTGGCTTAGAGTTGCTTTGTTGCTAAGTGGAATTTCACGCTCTATTGGCTCATTCGGCAAACAAGCTACACTACGTCACGAATGTTTATTCACAATCATCATGTCCTTGAAGCGTAAGCGATCCATTCTTTCGATAAAAGAAAAACAGGCTATAATTTTGCGATTAGAGAAAGAAGAAAAAGGAACCAATTTGTCAGCTGAATATGGCGTTAGTAAACGGCAGATATCTGATATCCGCAAGAGCAAGGAAAAGATCATCGCGTTTGCCGAAACGTGTACAGGTATTCACAACGGTCAGTGAAGATGTAGACCATATTGTTTTCCAAACGATTAAATGTCGCTTTCTTAATGTAATCAGTTTTTGTTCCTCATTAACATTCATATTCTCGATTATCCGGACTATTTCGTGTAGTCCCAACGAGTCCGGATAATCGAGGTTCAACTGTACATCATAGGAAAAACAAAGTATTGAGCATGTGAGCCCCTACAAAATGCAAGGGGTCCCCCATAGCTTTGGTGTGGTATTTAACACTCTGGCCAGTGTCAACTTTAACTTTGTCATTTAGCCACATAAAAAATACTGGAAACACCATTTGAGGGTGGATCTCAGAAAGCCAAAAATTTGTCAGAAGTTGCATAAATGTTCAAAATTTCCTCATTGGACAGGCCAATGTTAACACATCAGGTTGGCCATGCAGTTTGTGGGGGGAGGGGGGGTTGGGGGAACATTCTTTCAATCCTGAGTTGGTTTTTCTCATTAAGGAGTCTTTCATGTCTGGTGAAATAGTTATCTTGCAAACCCAGAAAAGAAGTTGAGCCTAGCAGGACGTAAATCTGAAATATGTGGTATTTCATTGAGTCTTTTGTATTTTGATTTTAGATTACGCCGCTACAAACCCAACAAGACTGGTTTGGACTTTATGCGTCCTCTTGTTGCCATCAGTGACAAGCCTGTGGTCATTTGAGTGTGTTTGAGTTGCTGCAACTCAAGTTATTGGTTGGTTGTTACTGAATTCTTAAATTTTTGCCAGCTTAGTTCTGGGATCATTAAGTAAAGTAAGTGAAGTTGGTGTTTAAGCAAAGGGCAACTACTGGAAATTTCGATCCATGTAGGTCTGTTAATGCTGCAGCACCAGAGCACTTGTTGCTAGTGTTTCATAAAATTCAGCTTAAAATACTCTCAGGAAATAAGACCAAGATCAGTTCCTCTTTCGCTTGTCCATCAAGTGTGGCAAAAAAAGAAGATAGTAACATGTGCACAGAACTCATCTGCTTTCTTTAAATGTTCTTGTTTCTCCATCTTCTCTTTCTGTATTTCATATCCAATTTTTCTTCATTTTTAACATCACACACAGGAAATAGCCTGCAAATAAGAAGAATCATCCACTTCCAGTATCTGTCCATTGCTGGAATGTTCATGTTTTAGTAAGATCACTTAGTTTTCAAAAGAAACTTTGAACTTACCGAAGTAATCTGACTAAGCTAATAAATATTATTAATTTAATAACAATAGAGAATCAAAGCTAGAAGGGAATCGAACACATTGACAGGCTGCCTCCCGCATTGATAGTAATTTTATGGAGTCAGAGAAACAACCTGTGACATTAAGGCATAATTGGTTTTGGTTTAAAACAGAAGTTTTCGCACAACTATTTGTTTTATCTTATAGTTTCTTGATAATATTATTATGTATTTTATCTTTATTTATTTGAATCCCTTTAATTGTTTTGAACCCTTTTAGTTGAGATTGGATGGCCCTATTTTAGACGGAGGATGTTAATTGCATGTTGCAGCTTGCAGGTCATTGTTTTACTATAATGCTAACCTTAGGCCTAAACATTACCTAAAGCATGTTGTTTTGGCCTAATGTTAGCATTAGTAAAGGTTTGGGTTGTTTCAGCTATGGTGAAACAATGACCTGCAACTTTAACCTGCAGTTTACACCCTCCATATTTTAGATAAAATAATTAATGAACATGATCCCAGCAATTACAACCTCATTTGATTTGTCTTGAGTCGATGTGAGTGAGATAAGGTATACCGTGATTTTAAGATGCTGAAAGATTTCGAGATTTTACAGTGAACCAAGAAGGGGTTCCTTATTTAGAATAGTGTTCTATGAATCGCCAAGAGGGGAATCCTTGTTACAACATGTTGTTTTAATACCATATGTCTGTCATTTTCTAATCAAGAAAACAACTCGTGTTAAAAGGGCATTTCATAATTTGGCCTTTGAAATTTGAAATTAGATACTCTTTGCTTTAAATTTTCTAAATTGTACAAAGTATGCATAGGCTTAAAAGTGGGGCGTTTGTCAAGTCCTTTCAACTTTCAAAGCCAATTTCTTTGTAACACAATCTCTTTCATCCATAAATTCACATTAAATACTTTATGAAACAATAAGGTCAACAAAGATTCCCTTGTAATAATAACGCTATTCATAAATGCTGACAAATAATTGATCATTTTTATGTCTTTGTTAATTTAGTCCAGCTAGCCTCTTTTGAGTTTTGATTATACTGATGTGCTAGTTGGAACAATAGGCGCGGTTACACGGGGCACTTTTACCACGGTAAATGACCCTCTTACCACGGAAAACTGCACTTAGTCCGTGTGACCGACATTTCCCAAGGTAAACTTCCCATGTTAAATTCCATGGATACATCAAAAAGATCAGTGGAAGCGCCCATGACTTTTAACGTGGGAAGTTGGAAGGGTGTTTTTGATGCCCGAGGTACAAGAGCCAATCGTGATGCTGATGAAGTTGTGATTAAATTTCCTGCCAATGAATTGCGTGAGATTTCGTTTTACCTCGGTAATCTTTGTAATGTGTGACCCCTAGTTAACACGGTATACTAAAACGCAAGTGTGAGGCACCGCAGGATAATTTACCATGGGAAATGGCATTTACCATGGTGAGTGTAACTGCACCTAATTAGTAACAAGACAAAGAATTGCCACTGACTGCCATTTGCACATAGAGGCCTTAGATTGCTTTTTAATTAACTTGTTTGTCTTCTGTTTTAAATTTCAAGATGGTGTCTATTCTTTAGGCTATTTAAGTAATATTATTGGTCTCTCAAAATGAATAATAATATGAATATTATAGATCAAGTTGGCGTCAACTTAACTCTGAGGCAAAATCTCTTTTCCATTTCTTTGTAGTTTAAAAAGGATCCTGGTTGTAGCCAGTCACATGGTTCCAACAGTGTGGTGTTTCCTTCTTTGTCATCTAAGTGTTCCTAAATAATATTATTTCAACTGACACCTAAACCTGGTTTTTGTGCAAATTATGCAGTGTGGATTGTTCTTGCAAGACTTTGATTGTCACATTATGCAACGTGAGAGATGCCCATGTTATTTAGTTGTTTTAACTCTAAAACGTATCTCGTAACTCTTCAGGTGATTTCAACCCTCTCCTCTTCCTTCCCCTTTTCCTTCTCTTGCCATGCCCCGCCCCCATAAGTAGCATTTCCCAAGCTATGGCCAGCAAGCACTTCTTATGTAAGACAGACTGATGGTCAAGATATTTGTAAATGTTATAGCCCAGTAATGTTATTTCACCATTTCCAAAATTCACTCCAGAAGAAAGGCATCCCCATTATATAAGGCTGCACAGAGGAAAGTTATTCTCTCTTCATTCCCTAGAGCCTTGAGATGTTTGTTGTTTTTTGAGTTAATTTATATATTTTTTGGAATTGGCCATTTAATGGCTGTGTGCTCACTCACCTGGCTAATAAATGATGGCAAGGCCAGAATTACCCTGATTCTCAGACGGTCCAGGTCGCCAGTGTCACACACTCTACTCCCTTTCCTGACGGGAAAGGGAGTAGAGTTCGTGACGCGTCAAATTGAATAGAGTTTGTGACATGAGCAACCTGGACCGTCTGAAAATCAGGCTAGGCCGGAATAGACTTGTTATGATCTGGAACATTCTCATTCTGTTGAGGGTCACTACATGGTTGAAATGACCCTCAGAACAGAGAATCCAAGAGAATCCTTGAGGTTTATGTAACAAGTAGATCACCTCCAGCCTCGTTTTCATTTGAAGGCCAGGTAACTCAGCACGCATATATCAAATAGATTGCTGGGCTATTCAAGTTTGTAGTAATTATTGAAAGCAATGTTATTCTATAGTGCTTATGCTTAAGGATTAATTTAATGACAATTTATGTACATATAATAGAAAAAAGTAATGAATTTTCCGCATCCTATTTCCTTGCTTGAAGGTGCATGCGGGTATTGTATTTTGCTAAATAAATTCACTGAAATCATTTTAGTTGTGTTGTGATATTATTCCTTTGAAAGCTGGAGATGGTTTGTTGAGAAAAAGCTATTTCTATATTGCCTTTTTTTTTTAAGACAAGTTTTTGCATCCTTCAAGTGTGCCATTGTTGTGAGACTTGTGATTGGCTGGGGACATCTGGTTTCATCACTGATGCAATTGAACCTTCATTGAGCACCAAACCTCAGGAACAAAATTGCCTAGTGCCAGTTCAAGGTCTAATGAATTGATACTGGTCTTGTTTTACTTGGAGTTTTCATGTGCGCCTTTTGAACAAAACAAAATGCTCATTATTCCCCTGGCCCAGTTGTTCGAAGGGTGGATAAATCACTATATCCACTGGCAAGAGCCCATGACTTGGAGCGTACAACTTCATTGTATTAGTGGAGCGGCGTTTTACCAGACCGAGTTATTTTTAGATTGATTTTCCTGCAAAACCAGCCCTTTCCAGCCAATCACAAATCTTGCATGAAAAATCAACACCCATGGGACAAAGAATGGTCACTCATGCAAGCCAAATCCTATTGAAGAACTCGTCAATAGATAGCTTGATCTGTGGAAATGCTGTTACAGAGACTCAATATTAAAGTTGTAGGCTCCTGGTTATGGGTTCCTGCTACTGGATAACTTAATTGGTTTTGTTAGTGTTTAGAGCGGTTTTCAATTGAGTGTCAAAAGTAATTAGCAAATTACTTTGGTTTTGCATTACTTCACTCAGTGATTGGTTCAAAGTTCTCTCGCCATTTTTTCAACCAATCAGAAGTGAAACCAAACCCAATCGTGGCTCGCGCATGCACATTTTCCCGCGCTTTGTGCTGGGTATGTGTAATTACTTCGAGTTTTGATTGGTTTACTGGATTGTCTCCGTCCTTTTTGATTGGCCAAAGTAATCACTTCGGTTTTGGTTTCACGACACTCTATTGAAACTCGCTCTATCCACTGGATAGTTCAAGCGCTTTCCACCCTTCGAACCCAGGTTCAACCCTGAGGTCGCATGTGGGGTGAGTTTCGGTCGATCTCAATCTGGCTCCGAGGATTTTTCTCCGGGTGCATGGTATTCCGGTTTTCCTCCCTCCTCAAAATCGACTCCCAGTCAATTACATCTGACTGGGTCTGCGGTGCTCCGAGATCACGCATGGATCGTAGGGCGGCAGCCGTGCGGCGCCTTCACATGTCTTCGATCCGATGCCGTTGAGCCGATTGATCCTGAAAAGCCTTTGTAAGCAGCGGTCAGCTAAGCACATTTACATTTACATGAGCTGACAACGGACACTAAATGAGCCATCTAGAACGCCACAAACGCAATATCGGATTGACATTTATTTACACTATACATTAAACAACGTAGCCAATATTGGTAGTTTCAATTGCCTGCGAGGGAATGCACCTCTGAGAGGTGTCGCGCGCGAAGGAGTACCAACTTTCGCGTCTCGGGCGCGACCTACTATGACAAATCAATAAAGGCGTCGTTGAAGATTAAAAGTTAAGACTTTTTCGCAATAATTCTATTTCGTTCCAGCTCAGAATTGGAGGAAGGTTGCTGAAAGCAAGAAGGAAAAACCACCACCGACGGTGCGTGCTCAAGAGATTGTTGAAATTTGAGAGCAGCTCATTTCCTGTTGCAGCACAGTTAGCAATGTTTGCAAATAACAGGGCGGAAATGAACGAAAGTAAAAAATGCACGTGGCATAGCTTAAAGGGAGACCAAGCATCACGTTTACTCCAAACGGCAAACGGACTACGGATGGCGTTTGCCAAAATGGAAGAGACTTGCGTGATGAATTCATGCTTGCCTGTCAGCTCCAGATATCGAGGAACTTAACGACGGAGAAATAATAAGAGAATTTTCATTTTTTTAAACAAGAAGCAGTCTGCCGTTTCATGTAGACGCGAAGCAAAATCTCTGTAGTATTTTCTTTTTTAAACGCCATTGTATGCTGGCTTGCAAACGGGTGTGAAAGAAAAGAGATCTAAGAGTGTTCGTCTGATCCAAAGAATAACTCGTATTTTGGAAACGAACCAGCCCTGACTTCAATTACGCAAGTTTTGAAAAGGTTGCACGTTTTTGCTTTGAGTGGTGTCTTATTTGCATTTGCGATACGGGGCAAATAGATATTGGATAATGACTGGATTCCGGCGGTTTCTTGAAGGCCGAGGTCATTATCTTCAAGATGCCTAGGGAGCTGCTAGGTGAATATCCGATTCAATGAATCTTTTCATTTATCAGGACAAACAACAAGGGCTGGACCAAGAATAAAGACCGGTTCATAACAATGGGAAGGTGTAATTACTCGGTTAGCGCCTCTGTTCGGACGGCTTTTTTCTCCAATTGCCTCGCGCTACGCGTGGGACGCCCTCGGAGTTGAGCCATTCTCCAATATATTAAATGAGTTCAAAGGATTGCAACACTCTGTTTACAAGGCAGCAAAGTCTTCCTTGAGTTGTGTAAGCAAGTTTTTGCTGTCACAGTGATCCGGGTAACCGTCCAATGAATTAGCTATTGAACTGTGGCTGCTTTGAAGATCGCCGATCTACAAAAGACAAAAAAGCAAAGGAAATTAACTCTTCCCATCGCCAACAAGGATGAAGGCATAACCGCGCCCACGCAAGCCCATGAGAATGATATATTAAGTTAGTTGCTATAGCAACCTCGCTTTGTGCGGGCGAGAGCGCCAAAATCAAAACAACAACGGCTGACAATCCTTTTACTATTTTTTATACGTAAGACGTCCACAACTGAAATTAAAAGCAACAAATAATTATAAAAACAGGAAAATTCAAGCTTAACGGATGAATTTTTTTTCATAGACGCTTCCAAGAACAGGATTCTGACCCAAAAGTTAAAACGCACCTGAAGATGGTCAAGAATATTGCATTAAGTGTACGTGTATTGTAAGCAAAAATAATAATATATAGATAAATAAATAAATAATAATTCACAAGATACTTGTGAGAACTTTCAAAAGATCTCTCGTAGCTCCCTGCACGTACGGGTGCAACTTCTAATACAAGACTTAACATTTTGCAACAGGTCTTGGCGGATTCGCGCCAATTTTCGTATTTTCGGATTGTTGTGATAAATACCTTGAGTGACAACAGCCCGTGATTGTAGTGAGGTTCATACATATGAGGAGCGAGGCCTGCAGCCGCTTGGAGAAATGCTCGAGCCTAGAGGAAAGGAAAGTGATATAAGTATACAATGAAAAGTAATGATTTTTGTCCGACTGATCGGACCAGTCAAAGTGGACCACCTTCAAAGACACAACATTCCGGTAGAACCGAAACAAAGAGGACCGTTGCATTTGATTCCCAACCGAAATTTTGGGAAATTTTAGCTGAATAGAAAGCGTCCTTATACTATTCTAGTAGTAACTCTTCGTTAAAGTTCCACAAGCTGCAGTTTATCGATAAGAAAGCAAGTCTTGTACCTGTTCGTTGTGACCTTTTCTCATTTCCAGTACCCCAAGGTTATTGTATGCTTCGGCGTGGTCGTTATTCGATGCTAGAGCTAATCTAAAACACTGGTATGCCAAATGTATGTCTCCGATACCCTGGAAACAACAAAAAATGGTTTTGACAAAGAGCGAAAAGTGGTACCACGATCAAAAAATCACTTCCCTTTTTTCTTCAGATTTTGAACGTGTGTTTGCAAAATTCTGAGCTTTGATTTTTACCCAAAAGCTGTCTACTTTGATCGTAAGTTTTGGGTTTCGCGGTCCGGCATTACTCACGTTCAAAACTGACCGATTAGACCTCAGAGTGTTGGATCTAGGGTAAAGTGACGTCAATTACTCTACAGCTTAAAATTTCAGCGTGTAAACGCAGCTTATTATGTATGCAAAACACGACTTTAAAAGTCTGAAAGCCCGAAATTCTCGTGCTGCATATTAATTCAGCCGCGTACACACGCATTGCACTCTTAAACTAGTGAGTATCTGACGTCATTTTCTCCTCGATCCAGCTCGCTCAAGATTCCAAAGTGAGTAATGGTGGACCATTAAATAGGAAACTTCCAGTTAAAATAAACAGGTGTCTTTTTCAAATCAAGGCTTAAAAAGTTGGATCACTTACTCTTTAGTTAACATAGTTTTGAAATCCAAAAAAAAAATACATAATATGTTTAAAATAGCGAAGAAAAAGAAGAATTGATTTTTTGGTCATAGTACCACTTTAAGCCTGAAATAATTTATTCTTTATACCCTAGGAATTAAGAATGGTCGCTCGAGTGATCCGAGACTTATTTAAAAGATCGTCTTAAAATAGCTCGGTCAATCAAAATGCTATTACATGAAGAAACTAGTATGGAATACGTTTCGGTCCTCTTTGTAATAAGGAAAACAATAAAACGTGGTCTCACGCTATCTACTCCTGTCACAGTTTTGGATTACCCCCTGAAAACCATACCAGGTAAGATTGTCCAAACTTTGGGTCCTGAATCGTCACTTTGTAAGTTGCATTCAAGAATCCTCAAACACGTTGACTCATTTAGTATGGGAGTCATGTATCGTTTTGGCTCGAAAAAAGAGAAATGCAAACTTAATTTCGTAATCTTGAGAACGCGTGGTCTCCAATTCTAAACCAGATTAAAGTTACTTCAGCCAATCATAAAAGACGAAAGATCGTAAGAACCAATCATAACGCTGGAAAACGCGAGCAAGCCAATCACGATTGTCTTTTTATTCGTCTCTGATTGGCTAATAACATGGCCAATAGTTAACTTTTTACACAGAGTATTGCTAAACGAAGAAATTTCGGAATTTCTTTTGCTACTTGATTGAAAACCGCTGTAAATTTTAAACCCACGTTTCTAAATAAATAGAGTAAAATTCCTTAAAACCGTGGATGGAAAATATAATTATTTTTACCACAGCAACGTGCCCAATGTTGTACCAGACATCGGCCATATTTTCATCGGACGCTAGTGCCAATGCTCTCTCGAAACAATTGAGAGTCATATCATACTGCTGAGCGAAGAAGCAACAGAGTCCAAGATTGGTAAACAGTTCAGCATTGTAAACACCCATTTGCAGAAGGCGGCTGGAAACAAAAAGCAAATTTCCGAAGTCAGTTTTTCTCGTGCACGAAAAATGAATCATTTTACGACAGAACTGACTTTTCCTTTGTCCCATACATGTCTCCAACCTTATTAGTTCCCGCGTTGCACGTTCACTTGTACTGTTTTTCCCGCGCTTGGCACCGATAGGTCGTTTTCCCGCGTGTCGTGCTGGTTGCTCGTCTTCCCGACGAGAGTTAGGATTTGGGAAAGAGTAGCTCATTTTTCTCTGTACTTAAACGTTTTTAATAATACTTCCATATATTACTCCTTAAAGCAGGATACACTACCAAAGGTGAGCATAGTGAAGGTATCATATCTCTGATAAAAACGGAGCAACAGTCCGCAATTGCCCACTTACCGATAAAATCTAAGCGCTATTTCTGGCTGGTCAGTATAGAAATGATGGGTTGCGATGCAGGCGATGGCCTCGACATGAGTGTTATCAAAGTGCAGCACTTCCTTGTACAACTGAACTGCATTGGTCATGTCGTTCAACTCCTGGAGACGCGAAACAAAAGAACACAATGCTATACAAATGTCTTGCCATGACACTATGCGAAAAAGCGGGCTAACGCGGTATCCTCGGGATGGCTCGTGGCATCTTTACGCTTGGCTTTGGAAGTTTGAACGATGGAAGCTAAAACGCAGTTTAGCCGGATTGGCAATTGAACGCGAGATCCCGTAGATTAAAAAAAAAGCGCAATTAAGCCCATTTTTCTAGGAACAATTGACGTGAGACGAGACTCTCGTCCTTCGAGAAGAAAATTGTGTCATTGTCTCTTTAGTTTTAAAGGAGCTAAATGTTGGCGAGAATGACACTTTTAAACTTCTCACCCTCCCGCCACCGTTTTTCTGCTTTTATACCAAAACAGCAATTGGTCGCCAGTCAACTTTGATCTGAATCAAAGAACGCGGTTCAGGTCACCTCTCGCGCCTACGGCTTACAACATCACTGGATTCACTGGAAGTCAAAACGATAAATCATGCAAGATCAAAACCTTTCATTTACCTCATGAATGCGAGCGATTCCTGTCAAAAGTGTGGTCTCACCGGGAAATTTCTCCAAGGCCTGTAATCATAAAAGAAAAAGGCTTGCAAAGCTGTGCGATAACCAGCCACAAGTTCTCCCTTTGGGAATCGCGAGATGCCACGCACGAAGTACCAGTCCCCAATAGACGACGCAACGTCAATTCAAATTACAACATAAAATTGAGCAAACGTTTCAACATTATTTCAGTTTATGAAACTCTTACAATTTGGCGAACTATAAACGAACTGAGCTTGGAAAAACGGTGTTCAAAAATAAAAATAAGTTAAAATTAACTTTGCCGATGCGTGTTCTCTTTTACCATAAAACTTGAGATTTGGTCATTGCACCTTGTAAATTTGTGGACAACGGAAAGGTATTTGCAAGATACTTCATCACATTCCTCTCGCGGCCCCACTGCCCCGATAAAACAACTCACGGATGTATATAACCCGCCAGGTACGAGGGAATGCGAGGGAATTCCTGTCTGGAATTTCTTCATCAAACTTTGTCAATAACCGACTAGATTTGTATTTTGTTCCTACTCACGATATTGTGAAACGATAAATCCCAAATCAACAAAAAGAGACTGACCTTTTTGTATACTTCGACGGCAGTGAGGGGCTGATCAAGCCTTCTGTACACTTTGCAAAGGTACAAGTAGACATCCACCATGTCTTGATCGCGGAGAGCTGATTTTAGTTGCTTCTCGGCATCACGATACATACCAAGTCTGGTTTTGAAAGAAAAATTTTGGATTTAATCATTCAAAATATTTATGTCTGCTAGTAATTACCATGAGTAAGTGCTCTTTTTTTGGTCAGCACCAAGAACACGGACTCTGGCCACTTCCAAGGCAGGAAGTCCACAAATCACGGACTTCCGGCTCGTCTACTCACGCTCAGAAATTTGAAACAACAGTGGTTGTTAACAGCTACAAAGATGGACCTTCACTTCAACTGCGCATAAATTGGAAGTGGCCAGAGTCCGCGTTCTCGGTGCTGACCAAAACAAAAGGGGACCCTGGGGACGAAATTGACCTCACCACATGAAAGACAGATCAAAATTGCCGTGAGAAAATACACTGCACTCGATACCAGGGTTCTATCTAGGGTATTTGAGGTGTAGAAGCTTCCTCCCCAAAATGCCCAGCTCCCTCTTCCCCCCCACCCAACCCAAAAAAAAAACATTATATATCGAAAAATAATCCAGATGCGACAAGGTCACTGCACATGAAGAAGGTATTCCTTGTCTAAGGACACTGTAGGACAAGGCACATGCAGTATTACAAACTGCTGGTCTTACAGCAGGCTCGATTATCATGCTGTACATTCTGTTTATGAGTTATTAACAAACATCGGAGCTAAATGCAACATTGTCAGAAAGTGATCATGATTAAACGATGAAATAAAATACCACTGTAACACTTCTCAAAATTGTGTCTCAAAATGTACCATCATTTATTTTTTCTTTTTTTTTTTTTTTTTTTTCTGGGGGAGGAGGGGGGGGGCAATCTTAAGAAAACACTATCCCCCTCCAGGCCTTGAAAATGGACCAGACCTAACACACCCACCTATAATAACTTTTGGCCAATTGTACCTTCCACCACCAGTCTTTAAATTGACATTCTTCAGTGGCCTTTGCAGCAAGTTCCAAGGCCTGATAACAAAAACGTACACAACAAAACCTTGTACTTGGATAACAGAAGACAAAACACATCTTCAAACTCAGAGATTTTTTATTCTTTATACAAACACACAGCAGCAAACAAGCAAAGAAAAACCCAACAGACTTTCCGATTACAATGGCTAATTTCAAATTTTACAATAAAACTACCAGTAATCTGCGATCAGGCATTCTTTTCTTGAGAAAAGGCGCAAAAGAGAAGAACAGCTTATCGCTGGTTGCCATCAAACTTACATTTCGGACATCATTTTCATGGTGAAAGATGTACTCAAACAACACCTAACAGGAAAAGAAAGAAAGAAGAGAGAAACTCAGACACAGCTGACGTTTTTACACAGAAAAGGCTTTTATGAACCGAATTGATACAGTAAATTAACCAGAAATTTGAAAGCTGACGTTTCGAGCACAAGCCTTTCGTCAGAAACCTCCAACAATTAGCCAGTATCAAAAATAACATAATGCTCTTTGTTTGTCCCTCCAAAATTTTGCATAAGCAGTGCTTTTATTTTCCTTTGGGACTTACATGTACAATGATCCCAAGAGAAACTGGAAACAATGCTTATGCAAAAATTTTGAGGGACAAATAAGGAGTATTATGGTGTTTTTGATAGAAACTAATTCACAGTGGGCTATGGCTCGAAATATCAGCTTTCAAATTTCTTGTCCTCAGGTAGTGAAGCATGAAGATTTGGTGGAATCAAATCAGTTGATAAAAGAAAATGAACCGCCATATGGATATTGCATGATATAAGCTGACGTTTTAAGTGTTAGCCCTCTGTGAAAGCAAATTGGATCATGATATCAAAAGAGTATGTTGCCATGCAGGTGCTAACCTTTGCAAGGTTCTGTCTTTGGGCGTATTTTGACAAATTCAACTTGGCAATATTTATAAATGGTCCATCTGGCTGTGACAACATAGATGCCTGCATTAAAAACATTGCTATTAGTATAAAGGCTGAGCAATGGGGATAAAAAAAGGGTCTGGAGGTACAGCCCTAAAGCCCCCCTACCCCTCCCCACCCCGGGATTAGTCATGCTGAAAAACAGCAGTTTTATTTGATTTGAATGATACTCTTCCCACTTAGTAGAGCACTTGAGTGCTTTCAATTGCTAAAATAAGATTAGACTATGATAAAGACAGTTACTATTAATGATGAAATGATATATGAAATGGATCATACATGAAATGCAGATATGAAATCAAGTGAAGCTATGATCCTCGCAGTTATGAAAGCTATTTCTGCAATTGTGTAAAGAAGCCTGAAAAATTCAGGACTTCAACGGGGTTTGAACCCCTGACCTCGCGATACCGGTGCGATGCTCTAACCAACTGAGCTACAAAGCCACTGACGTTGGGAGCTGGTCATTTGTGTGTTCCAATGTTCCCGTGAGGAATGAATCAACAATGAAATGATTCATGAAATGGATCATACATGAACTGCGGATATGAAATCAAGTGAGGTCACGGGTTCAAACCCCGTTGAAGTCCTGAATTTTTCACGCTTCTTCACGCAATTGCAAAAATTGCGTTCATAACTGCGACGGTCATAGCTTCACTTGACAGTTACTATTGTTCTTTTCACAAATTACAGCTTGTCACCGATGTTTCTGAGGTTCTCCAATGAAATCTATTACATGACATTTTGTCAATATAACATTATGACATAAATGACCACAAAAGGGGACAATGGGACCAGTACATAAAAAGAACATCTCCTGTGTGCTTTATTTCATTTCAAGGACACAATTTGTTTGCAGCTACACTTACAGTTCCCAGGCGAACATGTCGACCAGATGCACTTGTCACTGGTCTGAAAAATAGTCAGAATTGAAAAAGAATAACTTATTACGAACATATCACTGAGTCATATAAAGATCTTTCAATAATTACCTTTTCACATTTTTTTGCCAAAATAAGGCATAAAGATTTGGTAATAACATTGTATTTCCCATGTACTGTACTGTTTTATGATCATGATAAAATAGTATGTTATAGGAGGAAGGAAACAAAGTGTGTACACATTTGAAAAATTTTTTTATTTCTTCATTCTTGCAATTTGAAATATCATTGTTAACATTACCTACTTGCCACTAAAATATGACATTGAGGGGTAAATGGAACTTTTTCTTAATGGAAGGAACATAGTTGACAAGTAAAAATTCATCTGGTGTTAGACATCTAGTAAAATCTGTTAAGTCTCAATCCCAGGAATCAATGGGGTAAGTAGAAAAAGTTGAATCAGAAAAACCAAGAAACATTGTCAAACAACTTCCCTCATAAGCAAAGCACAGTTCAACAGTCATACAGTGCGAAATGAAGACCTGAAATCTCATGATTATTAAGCCAATAAGTTTCATGTGCTTAACATCTGTTTCATCCTAAGATAAGTGTGAGATAATCGACTTGAATGGGTCTTTTTAAAATGCAAAGTTTAGTGCTTTGTTATGTACAAAAATCAGTAAGTAGGATAAAGCAAGGGTATATTCAAAGAAAACCTTAAGGGCATACCGAGCTGTTTGAGCAGTTCGAGGGGTCCTTATAGCTTGCTCCATTGTTCCTGGTCTACCACTTTGTGTTCCAGGCCTCACAAATCCACTAACTGGGCGTCCAGCCTGAGACATGGGTCTAAAAAAACAAATGAATCAACTAATATTGCGTCATCCCTGTGGGTCTCATGATAAATCTACTATTTACAAGGATCTAAAGTAATGGGAATCCACCTTTAATTTTACAATGATTAAACAGTCTCCCATCTCTTCCAAATGTACCTTATGCTAGAAAGGCTTTAGCCTTGGAAGGCATGTCCAAACAATAATTGTTCTCCTTTCCATTAAGGTTCCTGTCTTGGCTGTAAAATCCCAAATTGGTCCATCACCTGCTTCGCAAGTATGCTTGATTCAAGGCTGCCTTCACGTAACCCCCCCCCAAAAAGGCTTCATTGTTTATCATAAGATGGTTTAAGTTTATTTGGTTAGTGTGTTGATAGAAAAATACCTTGGCATTCATATTAATCATTTGGGTGTAAATACTACCACACGAGCTGTCTTTGACATTAATTAACCCAGTCAGTAGCCTCCTATTTATGTAATGCAGAATTTCAAAAGATGTGACACATCTAAAGCTAGTTACACAGTAGAAAGCACTATGGATGAATTTACCTCTTACATGTTAAACTGCTATAACATTTAAAGATAAGTAATATTAATCTACCTAACTCCTGGAGAAGGTGCTCCCTGACCAGTACTTGTACCTGGTTTTTTCAAAGATGTCCCAGGACCTTTTGATAACATAAAAAAATATATCAAATTAGAGTGGACACTGAAACTCCAGGTCAAAAACAATGTCAATGATCACAGAATTAAAAACTTTGCTTGTCTTAATGTTGATTGTGTCAGAGGCCAAATCTTTTTGTCTTTCAAATCTGTGTTAATCAATAAAAGTTTTCAACTAATCCAATTTTCTGAGACATATTGCCCTTTGTGACATTGTTATTAAAGGCATAAACTTTGTTTAGTGAA
>OX421455.1:3475485-3500485 GCA_949126865.1 Montipora capitata
GAATTTAGGTGGCTGTACGCTTACAGCCCGAGTCGCCAAAGAACTCTCGAAAAGGTGTTATCAGCTTCGTAGTTTAGTGTTTTACGGAGCCGACGTTGAAAGCGAAACAGGTCACGAAGGCATACGCGATTTTCCAACGGGCTTGGAGTTGATGGATTTGCGATACTCATGGGGAAATTTCAAATTTATGAGACGATTGCCTAGGCATTTCACTCAAATGAGATACGTTGGGCTGGGAATGGACTCCTCAGAAAGTCTTGTACCAGATGTTTTTGCTAAAATGAGGAACTTAAGGATTTTGGACTGTACGGATTGCGAGACTTTGACTGATGACGCACTCCTCAAGATCGCTACAAATTGTCCGCATTTGGAGTCCATTTGCTTGAACGAATGCAAGAATTATCGGGGAAAGTATCTTCACAGAGTCCTTAACAACTGCAAATTCGTGTCCACTTTGCTGATTCGGTTCACCAAAATAACAGATGAGGCATTGATGGTGGTTAATTGGGAGAGGACAATGGTCAAAGAACTCGATTTAACGGGATGTTATTTTGTGACCACAACGGGACTTTCAAACGTGATCTCAAGGTTGCCGGACATTCGCTACTTCAAAATGAACCAGTGTGGATTTCGGCACATTCTGCATTTAAGGATCTATCAAGAAGTGAGACCTACATTGGCTTACAAATGTCTAGAAACTTTGGATCTGCGATGGAACTTTCTTTTGTCTGCGGAATGTTTGGAGGGCGTTCTGCAACAGTCTCCCTCCCTGAGGTACTTGGGGGTCAGCCACTCCCCAAGGATACCCCCATCAGTGATTGCAGAAATGTTTAAATTTGTATCCAAACTGAGGATTTTGGAATTTGGTCCTCTTCGGAAGGAGGCCCTTTCAGAAAGCCCTCTGGTATCAAATTTGATTAAAATGTGCCCCCTAATTGAGGCTGTGTCGTTGATCAATTTCAAGCTCATTGACGACACGGATGCAGACTTGGTACAGGAGCTGAGGGAAAAATGTAAACATATTCGGGAGGTGAAGTTATGTAGCCCTCGAATTGAGCATGTAGCCATTGGGAATAGTGGAGAAACTATAACAGTGGAACGACTGCTCATCAAAATGGAGAGTCTCCTTCCCAGCCCTGAGAACACACTGGGCAAAGTTATTAACAAATTGCATGTTTAGGTAATATTGACTTTTTTTTGTTTTGCTTTACCTCTCTGTTGTGTATCATAGCCAGGTGTTTTAATGTAAGATGTAATATACATATAACTTTTGCTTTTAAGAATCATACAAGGTGTGTCATACAAAGCTGGTGATAAGATATATGCGTAAAATAGTTTCCAATGACCCATTATGTTTTTTTTAAGTGTTTTTAGTCCCAATTTCCTGTTTGGGGTGTGGGTTCATTTTGACAAATTTCATGTATAATACAAGTTTGGCAAACAAATCACATTTTATTCGATGAATTTGTGATCATCTGTTGTGAAGAGAATTTTTACATTGTTAAATCATGCATAAAGGAAACATAATCTTATTGACAAAGTGGTTGGCCACTGGATTGGATCTCTGAAACAAATTGTCAAAATAACAAGCTCTGTCAATAATTTAGTTGTCCTGTTTAACAGGATTGGAGCTTATTATATGACTAGCTCCGTGAGTGGGCAAGATGAACCAAATCCTGAGCTGTGATTGGCTACCCAAGCGGGCAAGATGGAGTTATCTTGCTTTCTTGAGATTTCTCATTTGGTCCTGCAAGATCAAAGATATTTTTTTGGTGTTTTATCCCATATAATAAATCCTTTATTGACCAAGCTTGTTCAGTCAAGATGGCTGGGTATTGGCCTCATTTTTTTTTTTTCGTTTTTATGGACTTCAACTTCATCTTAGTCCATAAACATACAAAAAAAAAACTTGGCCAATATCCAGCCTTCTTGACCTGACGCTTGGTCAAATTTACCCATATATATTGTTTCAGTAGAAGTATCTTGGTTTTATTGTTTTGGTTGGATGACCCAATGTGACAAAAAGCATGGATTGAAGAAAGTTATATTTATTTACTGTTTATCTGGAAATTTCATTAAGCATGCCTGCACTTTAATCTGTATTCCAGTTAATAGATTACAAAATGTAAGTGATATTTCTAGAAACTCAAGTTTGCTTCATTTTTCCTTTCATCTTATCTTTTCGTCTTCATCCCACATTGCATGTTACACTTAACTGCTCACTAGAGTTTAGCACATACACATGAAAATGTGCATCTTTTCCTGACCTTACAATCTTTCATTAATGTTCATATTTTCCAACAATAATAATTTCTCATACTCTATTGTCAGAACTTTTCATGTAACTTCAAGCAAATTAAGATAAATCCGCATTTGACTTTAGCGGTATGTTTCGAGTTATAACTACACTTGGCATTTTCTTTGAAGTCTCTTAAATTCTTTACAGAATTGGCTTAGTGTAAAATATACTTGAGCAATAGGGTGTCTTAGGGTGGACACCTCACACACTGGTCTTTTCAGTTGCTTTGAGGCTGGTTTACATTATCAATACAAGCGTAACTAAGGACGCTTTCCATTTGACAGAACTGACTGGTCAGACCTGGCAATTGGAAGGACTAACTCTACAACACCTTAAAATTAACGCTCTCAGTGGGGATGTTGTATACTCCTCCTGAAGAAAACGAGGGATTATCATGCAAGTTTTCCTTCAAATTGTTGCATTTTCATTGCAAACTGACGGGTCTGGCCGGCCAGTCCTGACAAAAGGAAAGCGCTCTAAGAGTAGCAACGTTTTTGTGAAACAGCCGTAGCATGGATGGATGGGACCGAATAAGAGCATAGCTACAAGCCCCCTTCTTTTATTCTTCTAATGTGGAGAATATTATTAACATTTTGGCTAACAAGCGTGACCATAAATAACATGGAAAACTGTTTGGAGTTCATGGTTGGGAAAGACTGCAAACTTGCATTCACAATAATAATATTATTATCTTTCTGTATCCCGTAATTTTTCGCGTTTGGAAATTCAAATGCGTCTCTTTCATGTCAAAATGAGAAAATAGTCTCTCTGTAACTCATCAATCAAGGACTATTTCATATAACAGTAAAAATATTCTAGGACTGGCTCCTAATGAGGAAAGAACAACAATGGTGAATAAAAATTCGAGGCAATTTGTATTTATAATAGTGTGTAATTAATTTATTAGAATTATTATACATTATATTAGTGTTAAAATGGCTGTTGTAGCTCAGAATGTGGAATAAACGTTCTTAAGAACTATAAAAATAAAATATAACTTCTTATACCTTATCAAATCGAAAATTTGTATTGTACTTTTGTTGTTCGAAATAGTTTCTTGGCAAAATGTCAATTTGAAATGGCTTTGTCCCACCAAAATTTTAAGACGCCATTTGGGTCATAGTTCATGGAGGTCTCCCACCGAAGAAAAACGCCACACACAGGGTTCGGTATTGCACGCCCAACATACTTTTGATGAAAAGGTTTTGGGAAAGTGTTTTTTACAAACCTGTTTTTTAAGCATCCACGAAAGCAGAATCCCTGACCATGTCACGTTGATGACATCGTTAAAAAAATTCGAAATTCATGCTTCCGAACCTTTTCTTCATTACATTAGTGGTTTCCGCTTCAAACGAGCTAAAATTTAGAAGGTCTTTTTATACGAAAAAAACGCGGCGTTGAATTCTAGGAAAGAAAAGTATAAATTTTGCCGTCGTGTCCTCACGTTTACCGTAGAACTTGAGATTTCGTCGTTTCAGGTAGCAGACTTCTGCGTTTTTGCAAAACTGCAACGTGAAATGACAAAATCTGATGTTACCACACAATTTGTGAATCATTGGGATATCCGCAAAAGCATGGTTCTGCTTTTTCATCGGTTGTCATAGTCCCTCTTGAACGGCAACTCCTATGTTATTTGAGGACTTCAAGTGGTGTTCCAAGAGGAACTTGTCACATTCTTTGCTAGTTGGCCGGCAGTCAAATTCAGTGACAGAGCCTAAATGAGTGATCCAAAACATGGCTTATCTTGGATATGAACAAGCAGAAGTTTCTTTATCATCCAGCTTATTC
The DNA here is from genome assembly GCA_949126865.1 of Montipora capitata. Lineage (NCBI taxonomy): Eukaryota > Metazoa > Cnidaria > Anthozoa > Scleractinia > Acroporidae > Montipora > Montipora capitata. Next base: position 3,479,573 of record OX421455.1, read on the forward strand.
CAGAAAACCAAAAACAAAAAAAAAACTCAAGGGACACGAGATTACTGTCTCCAAAACCGCGGTGTCTGAGTTTAATCAAGCTCCCTCGACGTCTTTGAGAAGCAGACGACAACTGGAAGTCAGCTGTTTTCCCGTTTGAAAATCTTGGAGACTCCATTGTCCCGGGAAATGTTGACTTCCGGTTGTTGTCCGCGGCTGAAAAAACGTTGCTTGCTAATAATGACCAAAAATAAGTTTGGGACCGAAAATTAGAAATAACTGGAGGGGGGCAAAAATTATCCGTGCAGGGATTTCAATTGAAGGCAGGATTCTTTTAGGCACTTCAGCATGTAGGACTTTTTTTCCTCAGTCATTTTTACTTGAAAGGCTTGCGACAGTGTGGTAAAGGCTCGCTAGAGCTCAAAGATAGAGCAAGTCATCTAACAATACATCTCAAATTCAGGTGAAACGATACAGGAAATACGGCGGCATTACCGTAATGTGGCCCAGAGATCTCGACGTTGGATTCGCACGAAAATTCTCCACGTTCAATTGCAGGATCTCTTCCTGACTACCTCATGAATTTCTCTTCGGTGCACTCAAATTGCCCATTTCCGAGTTTCTGCATGCCTCAGTTTCAAAGAGAGTCCTGGTGCACGACCATTCAAATGGAAATGAGTTGCGTATTCTTATGAAAATCAACTCATTTCCCTTACAATAGTTGAGCACCAAGACTCACTTCGAAACCGAGACAAACAGCAAGTCGGAAATGGCCCATTGGCATCTGATTGCCTTCTTGAAGTCTACTTGGGTTTCATAAAAGCTGGGTTTCTTTGTTTCTTCTTCTGTATTAGCCCCCAAAATCTGCGAGCGTATATTGATATCCGTGACATGTAGTCTACATGTTGCAGCACTCGGCAAAGTCCTTTTCACTTGTGGCTGTTTTTGCTTAGGCGGCCTCATAGACCACAAATCCTAGAGACATTTACGCCAAGCCGGCTACTTCCGCTGGAAAAAACGCACTCACGGAACTTCATCCCCTACTCTTGTGGAATAGTGTGTGAGTTCGTTAACGTTCCACAGAGAACTTATAAACATGGAAGTTATTTGTGAGACGGGACCTACGGTTTAAATTCCTTATCCTAGAAGACTTGTCGAACCATCTGCGGATATAATTACAAAGGCAGCACTTTCTCCTCAGTTATTTTAAGACCTTGAGTGTTGGTCCGGCCGGAGTCGAACTTACGACCTCCCGCATGACAACCCTATATGCTCAACCAACTGAGTCAGGATCATTATACTTTGCTGAGTAACCGAGTACGACTTCCGCAATAAGACCTCGCATTGCTATCCGTACACGAATACCGGTCCCGAATACCAGTGATCCGTACTCCAATACGCACGTCGTTTGTAATTCGTATACGAATACAAGTAATCCGTACACGGATGCCACAATATATCACGAATGTGTAATAACGGGGGAAGAATTATGTTGATTCGTACACGATTACTTTATGATGGAAATCCGTACACGAAATCCGTACACGGACCGACGACTCATGAACCAATGGTTGTTATCGAGAGGTCTGGGAACAAGTTATATTTATACATTCAAAATGGCTGCCCGTGCAGAAATCGAGAGAGGAGAGAAGAGAATATGTAAAATTCGCAAGACGGCGATAGCCTTTAGATGTGAATAAGAAAGAACTCTTTGACTTTAAAGGTAAGAGGGTTGTTTTTAAATATGTTAACAATTTCATTGTGAATATTTAACCAAACCCCACAGTAAGCAGATTCAGGCAGTAATGTATAAGTATTAAATTTCATTTTTAAAGTTTTTATTGGTAAACACGATCTTGTGTCTCGGGTACCCAAGACAACCCTTCCCCCCGAGTTACCCTGGGCGAGAAAATTTTTCTCTCATTTGTTTAAAACATCTATCAACCGTTTACTGGAGGGCGAGACAACTCGGGTGGGCGAGATAACTCGGGGAGGCGAGTTGTCTCGCCTCCGCAGGTCCGAATAACCCTGGCAGGCGATTCAACTTTCTCGCATGTAAACAGTTTGGCTCGACTACCCGAGACACAGCAAAATCTTAAATGCGCAATCACAGAAGCAACAATTTGAGACCTTTTACATGTTGCTAGCATTCGCGTTGGAATGAAAAGGTTTTTCCCGCCAAAATTCTCACCGCAGCCAACGGAAACTGTCAATTTAAAAACATACATTTTAGTTAAACTACACATTACTGCTCAGTTGAGATTATCAGTCCATCTTAGCTTCTGAATGTGCAGACACAACTATACTTAATAAAAGACGAACTACAAAGAAGGGCAAATGATGATGCTTATTTTTTTAAAGATGAGTCGTAAAATGTATGCATTATCAAGTAGGGCCAACTTCGTCTCGTTCACGCAATTCTCATATAAATGCTCGATAAAGTTGTCTTGGGAAGGAGGGTTGTCTTGGGTACCCGAGACCATATAAAATAGTATGATCATTTGTACTTATCATCGAGTTAGGACAATGTGCGAGTTAGTGTCCCAAGTTATGACTGCGAGCCATGCGGGCCATGATTGCAAGTCACACAGTTATTGAATGCTAACCGTTTTAAAATAGGTGCTTAGACTTATAACTGTTTATCAGCACTACTTGAAATGGGTGCTTAGGCTTACATGTGAAATTCGCAGGGCTCTCAGATTCTCCAGCCCCCGTATCATCCTTTTGCAGAACCCTTTTTTTGTAAAATTATTTGTTGATATTTCCCATCATGCACATATCCAAATTTATGCCATCACTGATAATGTATTTGAGTGCTTAGTTTTCAAACATTACATTTTAATAGTAATACACGGAAAGAATGTTTGCCTATAATATAAGATTTTTATTTCAAATAGAAGACTTTGCACTACAAGTTTAATTACTTTTCTTACAATCTAGTGTGACCGACTTGAACCAACAATATTTATTACTTTTTTTTTTTTTTAACAGAAGACTGTGCACTTCAAGGTGATGTATTTTATTTTACAATTAGTTGTATCCATCAACTATTTTTCGCTGCTTTCTCTTTTTTGGCCCTCTTTCTTTCTGCTGTTGCTCTCTTGTCCTTTCTCTTTTTCAGCTCTTTCTCTCCTTCTCTCTCCTGATTCCTGCCAGATGTGCTGTTCCTAGTGGGATCATCTATGCCCAACAAAATAGGAATTAGTCAAAAGTTAAAACAAACATGACACAATTCGAAGAAAATGTTTGTGATCCACTGAAGGCAGGTGGAATTGTGTTCTTTTGATGTATACGTGAGACTTCAATAAACATCGGTAAGTAGTGTTAAGTGTTTTGTGTATTCTGTGTATTGTGTACTGTAAGTAGTAGAAATACTGTTTTGTAAGTATTTATTTTTAATTTAAATAAATAAATAAAGAAATCAATAAATAAAAAAAAGAGACTTCAACATATTTTTCCAGAGATCAATAATAATAATAATAATAATAATAATAATAATAATAATAATAATAATAATAATAATAATAATAATAATAATAATAATAATAATAATAATAATAATAATAATAATAATAATAACATGCACTCACCAGTCATTGTAGCATGTAATTCTTTTGACCCTTCAAAATTTCCTCTGAATGAAACCTGCAATGAAAAAACGTAAGGGAAGTATCCTACCCCAAATGAAATTACGGTATGTATTTTTAGTTGAAAAGTGGGTATTAAAATGTTCATTTTGGGATATTGTTAGGAGTAATAAAATAAGTCTTGATGGCCAGAATGACCTTGTGGCCAATGGAAGTAGCAATGTAGGTTTTTTTCTGAGACCCTATCCACGAAAGGAACTTGGTGCCAAGGAAATTAGTGATTCACATGTCCCAAGTGCTGATTACTCACCAGGCCTTGTCGCCAAAGGGAACTGGTGTGTACCTTAAGTGTCCAAGCCCAAGCCCAAGAGACCCTCATCCCAATTATTATCAAAACAGACTACTATTATTTTAGATCCAAGTGTTGATACCCTCAAAGGACTTGTTACTTCAGGAACTCTCCCAAGTGTCGATGCCCCAAAGGGCATCGTCGCCAAGGGAACGAGTGATGTTAGTGTCCCAAATGTCGATTCCTGGAAAGGCTTCATCCCCAAGGGAAATGTTGATGTTAGTTTCCCAAGTGTCGATTCCTCGAAAGGCTTCGTCGCCAAGGGAACTAGTGATGTTAGTTTCCCAAGTGTCGATTCCTCGAAAGGCTTCGTCGCCAAGGGAACGAGTGATGTTAGTGTCCCAAGTGTCGATTCCTCGAAAGGCTTCGTCGCCAAGGGAACGAGTGATGTTAGTGTCCCAAGTGTCGATTCCTCAAAAGGCTTCGTCGCCAAGGGCACGAGTGATGTTAGTGTCCCAAGTGTCGATTCCTCGAAAGGCTTCGTCGCCAAGGGAATTAGTGATGTTAGTGTCCCAAGTGTCGATTCCTCGAAAGGCTTCGTCGCCAAGGGAATTAGTGATGTTAGTGGCCCAAGTGTCGATTCCTCGAAAGGCTTCGTCGCCAAGGGAATGAGTGATGTTAGTGTCCCAAGTGTCGATTCCTCGAAAGGCTTCGTCGCCAAGGGAACGAGTGATGTTAGTGTCCCAAGTGTCGATTCCTCGAAAGGCTTCGTCGCCAAGGGAATTAGTGATGTTAGTGGCCCAAGTGTCGATTCCTCGAAAGGCTTCGTCGCCAAGGGAATGAGTGATGTTAGTGTCCCAAGTGTCGATTCCTCGAAAGGCTTCGTCGCCAAGGGAACGAGTGATGTTAGTGTCCCAAGTGTCGATTCCTCGAAAGGCTTCGTCGCCAAGGGAAATGTTGATGTTATTGTCCCAAGTGTCGATTCCTCGAAAGGCTTCGTCGCCAAGGGAACTGGTGATGTTAATGTCCCAAGTGTTGATTCCTCCAAAGGCTTTGTTGCCAAGGGAACTGGTGATGTTAGTGTATCAGAAATGTTGATGCTCAAAAAAGCTTCCTTCCCGGGTGCCCGAAAGAGCAATTCTTTGGTTTGGGAACCACTGATTATATTTAGTGACTAGTTTACATTTAGCTGCAAGATTATGTACGTCCTTAAGAAATCAATAATTGCTATATGTACATGTACGTGTATATAGCAAGATATAGCAAATATCCCCATATTTTGAAAAGATGCCCTCTTACTGGTAATGAGTTTACTTGAGTGTACTGGATATGTTGAAGTAAGGGTTTTTTTACACTTCGTCTCATTTCATACATGTAGATAACATTCAGCGCAAAATTTGTTGATGCAATGGATATCTACACTGACGAATGAATGTCAGCTGATTTGATGTTATTTTGGCCTTCATCATATCTTCTGTTAGGTGGAGATAGGCGGATTATTTGCTGCCTGCAATTTATACATTTTGGTCAATTAAAATGCTTTTTAGGGTAGGGTACTTCCCTTACCTCAGAACCAAGTAACATCGCAACTTGTCCTGCCTCCTATGAAGTAGTAAAATGAAAGGGTGTAAGAGTTGACAGGGTACTAATAATGATAGTAGTTGTGAGCAGTGGTAAACATATTATTTAACTTTAACTATAGATGTATTTATATATTATGTTATCCCAACGACAAACGTCAAGGTTGCAAAAGTTACGGTTATTTTTTGCATAAGTACGTGATTCTCTAAAATTAAACTGATGCAAATGCTAAGGAGAATGGCAACTGGCATAATTGGACAACAACTTGTCTCCACAATTCAGTATTTGTCAAATACTGTATAATAGCGAATTCTTAAATGTGGTGAAAAGATGCTGTACTGAATTCATGCATTTCTTCAAACATGTCTTTTTTGTTTGTTTCCTTTCTTCCAGTTTGCAAGCCTGTTGTTATGACGTATGATGCTTTCGAGTACATTTGTCTTCCTTGTAATATTTGGTGAAGGAAAGTGGTTGAACAGTCAACAAGGCTGACAGATTGACATATTGAGGATCATGATTTAATTCACTTCAGGTAATTTATGTTCATGAAAGCAACAGTAATACTTGGGCTACCATCATTTGTGTAATAGTTTCATTTGTCCATATTAATTTGTATGATGCTATATGTAAGTACCCTTTCAGTGACATGAACAACAGAATTTCCTTCTACTTCATCTGCATGTTTAATCAGTTTTCCTTGTGTGTGAAGGGTAAAGTAGAGAGGAGCCTTTTCCATTGACCCAACCCAGTCATATACCTCCTGCAAAATAGTGGAAAGAGACATAAATTTTAATTAAAATAAACAATCAATAATTATTATCCTGAAATGTACTGGTACTTAATGTATCCATAATGTTTGCTTCATTTTCACCTGGTACAAAGCATTCCTAGAAAAGTATCTTGTTATTGGCTCCTCTATGTTGTTCAATCTCACTCGTAGTTGAACCCCATCCTTTGGTTCTGCAAGCAGTCTTAGGTGTCGCTGCCTTCTGATGTTTATCTACAAATAACATAGAATGTACATGTACATGTACATGACTGAATCTTGGAATTTGTGTGGAGAAAAGTACTGTAAGAGGTAGTTTTATTGTTTTATAGAACTCGAGGTCCGGTCTAGTAATGATCATTTCATATTCCGTACCGATAAGACAAAATCTATGTTAAATTTGTAAAATGGGCCTAGGCAACGCACTAAGATTACATGTAGTGTTTCCAATGTCGATTAGATGAGAGTTAAACCAATCATAAGGAAGTTTCAGATAATACATGTACCACACGTCATAAGTTACTTGGAGTCTATGTTGATCAAGAGCTTAATTTTAGTGACTGTGTTGAACACTAAGTCTTTTGTAAGAAACTAGTGAAACTTGTAATTCCAAGAGCAACTGCCACAGGGGATTTTGTAGACAACATCAGGTTGTGAAGCTAATGGAGGTCGTGACAACAACAAGAATTTCCGATTCCTACATGTACATGTAAGTCATGACAACCTCATTAGCTTCACAACCAGATGTTCCTTAATTAAGAACAGGAAACAATGTGTAGCTTTAAAAATTAAAAAAAAATTTTGACAGCCGGTTGTATGATTACCTCTTCACTTTTATCTTCCAAAGGTTCCTGGTGGTAAATAATAAAACAGAAATTTGACTTAACATTATTTCAAGTAGTTTGAAATAGTAAATAGCTGGAAGCCAAGTTTGTAGATTATATTGAGGTCTAATTCGTTTGTTATGGTAATCAAGTTAACTGCAGAAAGATATTCAACAACTCTGCTATTCCTAACAAAGACAACTTAGTTAATCTTCAGTAACGGGAGCAACTGCTCTTATTAGAATCTCACTACAATCACCACAATACAGTAGTTCTGTATGCTTAAAAAATCTGACCACTGCAGGCAAAGCACTTTCCCTTTCTCTGTCAAAATCTCTTGAGGACTCTTTCCACAGTATCACGAACCACAGAAACCAATCTTGATGATAGCAGTCACACATGTACCAGGAAATCCCTTCACTTGTCACTTGTCACACAATATTGATTTGAAATTACACATAGGAGACAAAGTCCTGAACAACCACAACAGCCGACTAGAGAGCCACTTATGTAGCTATCCAAAGCGAGCCTTGATGTTTCTAAAAGTAGCTATTTACTGTTGTTACGAAAAATTTATTTTTTAAAAACTTATGGCAGTTCAAGGCTGCTACGAAAGAAGACTTTTCCGCAGCTCTTCGGGCTTCCAACATTAAAAGTTAGTAGCCCAAGTCATTTTTTCAAGAGCCAAGAATTAATTAATTAAAAAATTAATTAATTAAAAAATTTATTTAGAAATTTGGTTGCCCACGCTCGCAAATAAGGTTCCCCAGGCGACCAAGTGACCATTAGGCAGGAGTCTTGCAGTTCTCGAAAACTCCTAGAGTACAACACTTTGCATGACACATGACCTTTGCAAAATTTCTAGACAGTTCCGATAACTTTCAAAGAACATTCTCAATAATTATAATAATTATTGAGCCCTGTAACACTGTATTGCAGACTGTTTCCGGTAATTCAGCAATGCTTACATACCTTCGAATGCGTCGTTTCTTTTAAAGTAGTAATATCCTTTTGTTGCACCTGTAAAATTCCAAAATTATGTGAACATTATGGTAGCTGGACAAATTAAATTTGGTACACTGCTCTACCCTCACTTAAAACTTGTTATTTAAAACGAAGAATTTTGAAAATGAGTGGTTATCAATTTGGAATCATCACTGTTCGGATATGTCAGTTCAAGGCTGCTATGAAAGAAAATTTTTCCAATATTAAAAGTTAGTAGCCCAAGTCATTTTTTCAAGAGCCCAGAATTAATTAATTAAAAGTGAGGATAAAGCACCTTGAGATAAGTTAGGCCCCCGTTTAGAAATTTGGTTGCCTGCGCTCGCAAATAAGGTTCCCCAGGCGACCGAGTGACCGTTAGGCAGGAGTCTTGCAGTTCTCGAAAACTCCGAGAGTACAACACTTTGCGTGACACACGACCTTTGCAAAATTTGTAGACAGTTCCAATCACCTTCAAAGAACATTCTTGATAATTATAATAATTATTGAGCCCTGTAACACTTAGTATTGCAGACTGTTTCCGGTAATTCAGCAATGCTTACATACCGTCGAATGAGTCGTTTCTTTTACAGTAGTAATATCCTTTTGTTGCACCTGTAAAATTCCAAAATTATGTGAACATTATGGTAGCTGGACAAATTCAGTTTGGTTCACTGCTCTACCCTCACTTAAAACTTGTTATTTAAAACGAAGAATTTTGAAAATGAGTGGTTATCAATTTGGAATCATCACTGTTTGGATATGTGCTTTACTTGTTCGTTTTGAAGACTATTATTTGAAAATCCTTGGAACTTCTTATTTGACATATTCTTTTGATCATTTTTTGTTACTGTATTGCTGTCTTTTTCTTTAATCAGATATTATAAATATTTTTTTTGCAAGTTCTGCAAACAGCCACCATATTGTATCTATGAAATTAAAAAGTTCTTTATTAAGTATTGCTCTAGAATGATTGTAGCATCTCTTTCAGTCGGTGAAATATTATTTTAGAGTTGCTTGCATTTTCAAAAAGTGGCGGTAATCTGGTTGGGTGGGAAAATCATTTGCCATCAATAACCTGTAACAGCTTTTCTGGCAGCTAAACTATGAAGCTCTTTTGATCCTTATAGCAGAAAGTTTGCGAAGGAATGAACATATTCGTATCAGGAACTACAGGTTTATAAATTTTTAAAAAGCCTAGAAAGTCCTGTATGCTAACTTTTGTTTGGATGATGGCTTGGCATTCACTGTTAGCGGCAGGATTGTCGTCCACAATGCCCAACTGGTGGTCATTTCCAGAGGTCATCTGTTGTAATTCATTTTCTTGCTGTCTGCGCAGCTCTCTCCATTGGTCACGTCGCTTCCTGTAGATTTTAAACATCTCCCTTTCTTACCTTATTTATCATTTTTTGGGTTAATAAGTATAGGTAATCATATGAGAACATAGGAGCAATCCTAAATTGAGCATGATTGCAGGTTAGGTAAGTTGTTAGGAAAGAGCAGAACATTCTCAGCCTTGCATTTGTATGCTGTTTCATTTGTGAGATCAAACTACAGAGACATAATAATTATCAGTCTTATTTACACTGTATTAATTTTGTTCTCAAGGAAAAATAATAGATTGAAATTACTTTCTTGTTGTTGCTATTTCTTTAAAGTGCCACTACGACCAGAAAAACAATTCTTCTTTTTCTTTGAATTTCAAAACTATGTTAACTCAACATAGTTAACTTAACACTAAGTGTTAATTAAAGGTCACTTAACACTAAGTGACCCAAGTTTAAAATTCTTATTTTAAAAAGACACCTGTTTATTTTAACTGGGACTTTGTTATTTATTCCTCCACCATTACTAACTTTAAAATCTTTTTTCTTCTTTTTCTTTGGATTTCAAAACTATGTTGACTTAACACTAAGTGACCCAAGTTTTAAGTTCTTATTTTAAAAAGACACCTGTTTATTTTAACCGGAATTTTGTTATTTATTGCTCCACCGTTACTAACTTTAAAATCTTGAGAGAGCTGGATCGAGGAGAAAATGAAGTCATAGACTTGCTGGTTTAAGAATGCAATGCATGTGTAGGCGGCTGAATTAAAATGCAGGAGGAGGTTCAGGCTTTCAGAATTTTAAACTTGTGTTTTGCATATATAATAATTTGCATTTACATGCTGAAATTTAAATCTAGTGAGTAAATTACGTCACATTTCCCTAGATCCAACCCCCTGAGGTCCAATCGATCACTTTTGAACGTGAATAATGGTGGAGCATGAAATCCAAACTTTACACTCAAAATAAACAGCCTTTGGATCAAAATCAAAGCTCAAAATTTTGCCAATCAGTCAGGGAACAAAAATCAAATCAAAATCTGAAGAAAAGAAGAAAATGATTTTTTGATCATAGTAGCACTTTAGAGACTGATGGAATTTTGAGGAAGATACAGAGGGAAAAAAAACCTGTTTATTAGTATCACCCAACTAGTGGACTAACGCAAATCCTGCATTTTAATTGGTTACGCTACTGGAGGACTATTAGTAATAGTCCTTGAGTAGCGAAAAGTAGGACACTTTCTTTCGTTTCATTCCCATATAAATATATTTTCTATTTGCATTTGCCAACTTTATTGTTGCCTTTTCTGTCCGACTAGTTGGGTGATACTAAAACAACTAGACCCTTAAAGTAGGCAAAAGAGTTCATCTCATTGTATCTGATTAGTACTTACAGCCTACAACCTACAGTAAGCAGTCGCATGGCCAATCGCCAAGGGTGACTACTGAATACAGCTTTTACAGTTACTTTGTGCTCTGTATATATATGAGAAATCCCATGCAGACTCACCTTTCCATACTGAGGCCATGAATCATAGCTTTAATTTTATCAAACAATCTTGTTTGATCAAAGTCATTGAGGACAGGACCTGCAGTAAACAATATGGTCTTTAAGCAACAATTTCCTAACACAGTCATTAAATTTTGTATCTTTCTTTTAGTGGAATGGTCATCAAGCTACATTGAGATTAATTCTATAGTAATTCTATATATTTCTTGAAAATCTTGTGCACGTTTAAGGCTAGTTAGAATATTTATATACATACCTTCAATGCGATCAACAAAAACTGGGGTTTGTTGGGTGGATGGCACCAAAAATATTATTTGGTCTTCGCAGCCATTTCCATATTTCTCGAGCACTAAGGTGGAAAATGACCAAGTCAAGAATTGATACATGTAGTAAACAACTTAGACAATACTAGCAAAAATGTTGTACTTGCTTTACTTGCCTTTTTTTCCATTTTCAGAAGTAGTTTCCGCAGCCCAAAAAAACCAGTCTTCTCGACTACTATTTTCTTGTACATTTTGAAGCACACTGAAAATTGGGCGTAAGTTGTATTAAATAATTGTTAGGTTATTATGATTTCCCCTTATTTCTGTTTTCTTGTCTAAAATGTTGGGTATGTGTCTGTGTACTGGATACAGTATTTTAAATATTGTATTTTGGTTAGGTATTGTTCTCATTCTTTTTCCTTTTATATACGTTATCTGTATCTACAACAAGTATTTAGTACGTACCTAAAGTAAAAGCCTGTTCAAATGTTCTGCATACCTATAATAGTTTACCGACAACCTTTCAAGGTTAAACATGTAGTGTAGATATAATAAAATCTTGTACAATGTACCTTAGCATGTTGGCTTGAAATTGGCTCCGACTGGAAGGATTAAGGAGGACAGTGACTACTGCCCTCTGATCTTCATACGCCTGCCAGCATATCTTTCGAAAGGGAAATGCATACATTCTAAGATGAGGTCAACCAGTGTATATATACAGGTTAAGATTTTAAGTGAGCAGGTGGTAAATCAAAGGTAATAACACTACTATAGTGGTCTGCCATGGCAAAAAGCTGGGTGTCTTACAGTCCTATTTTGCTTATGGTGTTTATGGAGCTGAACCCCTGGCAGCTGGCTTCTATTTAAACCCCTCCATACAGTTCTTGTTTGAAAGTGGACCACATTATTTATCTGCCTTTCCAAATGCCTCATGTCAAGGGAACAATTTATTTCATTTGTTTCATGAAAAAATTATTTTGTGATTGAACTCACAAATCAAATGTTGCCAATAGTAGGCACATGGTGGCAAAGTATAATTATATAGATTGGTGATGCTTGTTTTCAACTAAAACGAAGTTTTTGAAATGTCAGTCACCTCTTCAAAGGAGTGGTTCAACAAAGGCACCATGAAAGTGTTTTCTTCTGCACATGAACCCTGCAGGAGACGTTCACACCTGTTTGTCTCATCGCTTCTGCTTTCCATGCTAACTGATGTTCCTGTGGAATATGATTATTTGATAGCACATACTCTGCAAAGCATTTGTTCGATTTACTCAGGGTCACAACTTGCAACTTTACCCAGTGATTTTTCAAATAGGTGTGGTTGGGCTACTTAAAATTGTTGTGCAAGTTATACTTACAGATTACATACCTACCTCCTAATCCATATGGAAACAAGTCTTCTTTTATTGTGCCGACTGAAATGATTTTTAAAATATAGATTTTAATTTCAGTTAGTGTTTGCTGAAGAAAAACATATTCAAGAAGTACTGTGGTCTGGTGAATTGACTAAGAGGATGAAAAGATTGTAAGTCAAATAGTATTATAGTGTTTGAAATCTACTCATTTGAAAGAAACATCTTGAAAGAAGGGAGGATACATGCTGTTATTAACTTGTATTTTGACCACTCAGTTGTTTATACATTTGAAATCAGTAGTGATGCTTGATAACTCAAACAGGAAATCCAAAAACAAAATCAGTTTTTGCTTGAGGAGGTTTTTCCAGCATTCGATGTGAAATAATGACAATATGTTGATTATATTATTGTGGGCTCATCGTTGTTGAATTCCAACTATAAGATACTTGAATTGCAATAACCCACTGTTTTGGGTAAGGTAGGTTTGATGTGGTGGCTACATGTATCAGTAACTTTAAAAAGGAGAAGTAGAAAAAAGAGAAAATCAGTGGTGAGGGAGTAAGCATGCCGATGAATCCAATCATGAATTAACCTTGCATTCCATCTCCATGAAATGGTGCTCCAGCAAACCCTAAAAGGCACAAGGAACATTAAAAGGAAATTAATGAAGAACAGTGTATGTATTTTTCGAGTCAACACGATGTGCTATGGAGTGTCTGCTAGATACTGAGTAACAAACATACATGTTGTACATTGTAATCAGCAAGACTTTACCTGCACCCTGTGAAGTTATGTTTGTGGCTAAGGCTTGTGTGCTTGATGTCACCAGAGTGTAGGGGAGTCTGTCTCTTCTCGCTTGCATTAAATTATGACATAAAAACATATATGTCATTATTTACAATAATGGCGCATCACTTAGCATAGTATATAATTGTGCTGCAGGATCCTTCAAAATTGCAACTTTGTGTTGGGGATTACTGTTTATCACTTTGTAAAATTTATTAGTTTCATTAACTTTTTGTCATTAATTACCTGAACTTTGTGAAATCACATTTGTGGCTCTTGTGATTGTTGATGTAGTTCCCAGCAGATTGAATGGTGGTCTTTGTCTTTGCACTTGTGAAAACTGCATCACTACATTGATAATTAACTTACTAACGTCACATTTCGGTATGGATGTAGATATAATTTCAATATTTGCAATAATTCCTAATATCCATTAAATTTTGTGTCCACAAATGGGTTGGGTCAATTTTATAGCTCTTATATATACCCCCTTTTCCTGTCAGTCAAACATTTGGGTGTAGTTTGGGACGTAAAACCCAGACTAAGCAATCTTGCCTGTTACGTCAGTCAAAAAGGCTTGAGAAGCGTGTTGTCTTAAAACAAGATTTGAAATATTGAGAAAGTACCGTTGTATATTAGGCACTTTAAAGTTTGGGTGTGTTCCTGTTGAGCTCGCTTTTGGAAAATGGGTGCTAGTTGTGCATGCCTGGTGTGTTTGATGTGATTTCAGGTAATTCTGTGAAACAAAAGTTCAAAGGTCCCACCCTTATTCCACAGTAAAGAAGGGAACTGCCCCACCACCCCCTCCCCCTCTCCTCCCCCTCCCCCCCCCCCCCCCCCCATACTTGAGAACATCAATCAATACTCAATATTTACCTGGAGGAGGTGGGTTTACAACCACGTCATTGTGCAACACATCAGTATCTGTCAAAGACAAAATGTTGCAGTAGTGAGTGCAATGATTGGAGGTTACTACTCAACACTACATTAATACCTTCAACAGTAAAATGTGTAAAGATCATAACAACTGTTTGATCAGTGCTTCACATGTCTTTTGATCTTCATGTATGCATCTTGGACAAGACAGTGCAATATGCTTTTCATTACTACTACAGCCTACAGTTTACTTTACTAACCATCCTCATCGCTCTCTGGTATTGTTATAAAACTAATATCAGAACCTGAAAAAAAAAATGTGTGGGAATTTTAATTCCTCATTATTAATCGAACAGTGTTTTTTTGTTTGATGCTTTTTTGGTCTTATTTTTTTATTTTAGCCTTTCCTTTCTGGGGTGCATCGTTTCATCATTACTTACATGTATTTGTGCATTAATTGAACAATGTATATGTACAGAGAACTTACCATCTGTATTGCTTCCTGCTAATGTTGCAAGATATCTTCTGGTTTCAACTAAATAAGGAAGAGGAGGAAAATGTGGTTTGCATGTATTTGTGAGGCCTGAGATGAGGCACACCAATCATCACAGAAGGAACCAAGGACTGAGATTCCCTGGAACTATTTTCTTCAAACTTTAGATGTATTTTGTCTCTTATTCAAAACTTGCTCAAAGACCATCTTTTTACGGTTAAGTCAGTGGATATTTTTGTAAATTTTGAAGTCTTAAAAGTTACAAATTGGACCTGAAAACTGAAAATGTGTAAGTCCAGTACCCTGACCACCTCATTACACTGCTTTGATTACGTTTTGTGTTTGTTTTAATATTATACTTACGTCCACCTCTTGGACGGAAGTTATCTGTTCTTCTGGTACTCTGATTGATGCCAGGATGTGCAGATAACTGCATGTTTAATGGCAAAGGTGATAGTGGAGGATTGTGTACAAAAGGGAGAGTTGGTGAGGAAGGGGATGAGTGTGATAATGGCGCTGATGACTGTGGGGATGACAGAGCGGCAGATGTAGCAAAAACTGTAGCATCTGAAGCAGTGTTGTCCTCAGGTTGGTTGGATGAAGCAGTACCTACATGTGAGATAGAGAACCAATGAAAATAATGTCACTAGTAGTGAGTTGATATTGTATGTTTCTTGGTGCTTCTCCGCAGTGACACAAGCATATCAATTAATATTTAATGTACAGGGTAGATGAAACAAAAATTAATAGATGTAAAAGGGATTATACTGTTATGCATTATAAATGCAATTATTTGAGTGATGTAAAAAGCAATGTTATTATGTTAAAATCCACTGTAACTACAGAATGAGTCCATCCCCACCCCGCCAGATGCATGTACTAAAAGTCATTTGGGTCAAATGTTGGATCAACAAGATCGAAAATAGGATACGCAAAAAGTTGTCAACGAATAAAACACAATGAATATTTTTTTGTAGATAGCAAAGTTGGGCTTAATTTTTCGACAATTTCGATTTTCAGATCAGCAACAGAATACCAGGCCACGAGAAATGGACCATAAAAGCACTGCTACCGCAGTCGTCGTGTTGGATATACCTCGTTCTTTAGTCCATGACGCAAGCACCACGCCACTGCGGCAGCAGTTATTAAGCTCAACTCAATTTCACCCCCAGCCATTCTACTCAATTCACTTTAACCTTTAAATAAGACGACTAAAGCACTGCGGCACCAGTCATTCCACTCAATTCACTCTATCCGACGCGAACCGCCGGAAACCCACTTTCGTTGACTCCGACGCTGCGGCTCGCGTCGAAAACGTTACGCCTCTTTGTTCCCCCGGTTGTTCTAGACCCAATTAGGCTAAACTTAGATCGGGGAAAATTTTAAATTGCTATTTATTTACCGTTAATGGAGATCTAGGATTTGTCACCAGACTTTGTCCCTGGGATTATAAGTTACGTCTTTCTCTTCGTTTGGTGGCCGGAATTCAATGTTTCAGGAAAAAGTGCGAAACAATCAAAGACAGACAAGAAAAAAGAAAGGCTAAAGTAACATTCAAAACGTACCACCTCGGCTCCAGTACAAATAAATTTTCTTCTTAGCGTCCCCTCCAAAAAGTTCCATAATTTTCGCCCCGTCAGGGACGCCATGGTGAACGACACTCATGGAATGTCCTCTGTCATACGAGCTGATGATGTTCAAACTAATAAAAAGGGCAAATGTATTTTAGTCTCGTATTTTCTGATCGTAAAACACAGTGCTCGGTAACTTACCGCGAAAGATCCAGGTTAGCCAAGGTCGGGAAATGAGAAACCAACAACTGTTGTATCTCGCTTGAAGTGTGGTTTTTAGTGAACGCGATTTCTTTTGCCCTCCCTGCGTTTTTCAATGTTAGAAAGGCGTTTTTACCTGGAGCAGCTCTGAGTCGCTTCTCCAGATGGACAAAGACTCGCGAAAAAGCGCGACGGTTAAAACGTCTTGGTGGGCTTCTGTCATTTGTGGCAGATTCGCCATCACTTTCGCTATTCGACTGATTTCTTGACGACATGTTTGATAAGCGACGTGAAAATGTAGCGTCCTTAGACTTTGATCTAGAAATTTTAGGTGTTTCATATCACGTTACTATTGTTTGATGATGTCATACGAACGTTTCCTTTTTAGTTAGCAGTTTCCGGACTCAACCCATGCTTTCGCTGGCGCACAAATTATATTAAACAGAGTTTCGCCGTTTCTTCGTTTCTATGTCTTCTGTAACTCAACTTGAATGAAAGAAAGGCAATTATTAATAGTAAAGTGGTATGGCATATCCCCTCATATGTTGTGTGATAAAAAATCGACATGTCATTAATGTCGGGGCCTGTTACCTTTTTTTATCCTTTCAGAGCCCGATTATATGGCGAGTTTAATTCCAGCCAGAGCTATAAATGAAAAGTCTTCATCTGTCGATGGCAGGATTTAAACCCCGGGCCGTAATCGCAATTATTCTAAATGCTTATTGCGTCTATTGTTCCATGCATTGTTATTCAAAGGATTCCGCAACAAGAAGACAATCGTGGCCGGGTATTCCAAAATCGCTCCAAAAATGAGGCTTCTCAACAAATTTCTAAAACGCATATTTGTGAAACGATCAATCTTGCGAGACCACGCGAGATAGCTTTTTGGTACATATATATTTTTACAACGAAACTGCGAAAAAAAAAAATTGTGTTCTCTGTGTTGCCAAACCCACGCGATGTAGAAATGGAAAAAATTGTTTCATTAAGGCTTGCCTACATTTATTTTGCGTTAGCGGTAACAGAGATTTCTTTCGGATATAAACAGTTTCTGGTTGTCGTTCTTTTTCCGCGAAATCATCCAAGCTCCGAAACGACGCTCCGAACCAACACCCACTGCAGTGTGAAAATTGACTTCCGGGGAATGTTAAAAGAAAACTAACTGCAGAAGGAGGCATTATTCAGATTGTGGGACGAAATTATCAAAAATCATCTTGCTTAGATTTGGCTATATCCAGTCATTTATGATAGGCAAACAATTGAAAAATAAAAATTATTGCTCTGAGCAGAAGGGAGAAGGGCATCAGGAGGGCGTTGAAATGTGATTTAATAGCAGCCGATGTGCATTAGAACAATGCTGCTTATAAGTTGGAAACGCTATTTCACTATGGCAACGGCTTGGTCTGATTAACAATAATATTCGTCAGAAGGACCACACGAGTGAATATCGTTATCTTCAAATAGCAAAGAAGTGTTTCGTATAAAATAAAAAGTGGAAAGACGTACAGTGGCGACGACAAAATATGGACTTGAACCTGCTCATCGATTTGGAGAGAGGCCCTCGCACGGATTTAATCAGATGGCTTCAAATGCGGCATTTGTTGGCTAATCCTCTAAGTTGTGCGCAGTGCAATTGTGCTACGGAAATGAAGGAGAGAAATGACGACCACATAGATGGGTTTTTTTGGTAAGTGGGTTTTCTTCTTGATGTGAACAGTTAATGTAACGTCTGAGATCGACGATTAAGTTCAAGCAGTCATGAGCAGGTACGGCAATTAGGCTGATTTATGAGGTAAAAACTGTTTTGATATCAATCAAAGACAATAGAATACAATGCTATGTGAATAAATAGATAAGTAGATTGAGTTTAATTGTTGTATTTGATAAGAATTTGATGTAGCTTCCCATTCGACAGGGATTACAAAAAAAGAAATCAGCAAATGTAGGAAAGTAGATTATGCCGATCGTAATTTGTTGCGAACAGTTTCAAAGTGGTAAAATTTACCTACTCGAAGGTTGATTGCTTTGTGTTTCGCATCCTTCGCAGGAGATGCTCTGGATGCAAAAAAAGGAGAAGCCTGCGTACTAACAGCTTCTTTGGGGAATTCCCCAAAGTGTCACTCGGAACACTTCTCCGAGTGATCTTTTCCTTCACTCAAGAAGATTCTCAAAAGAGGATAGCAGAGAACGTAAATTTAAATAAGAATCTGGTCTCACAGATCTGTAGAAGATTACAAGATTTTTGTGCTGTGGATCTTCAATATCGACCAGTCATACCATTCGGAGGAGCCGGAGCTATAGTCAAGTGTGACGAAAGCAAGTTTAACCACAAAGCTAAGGTAACATGTCTACATGTAAAACATGTGTTAAGGGGTGTGACTTTTAAATTTTCAAACCGTTGCTAAGGATGCTTAAAAAAGTCATTTCTTCAGTGCCTGTAACTCTACTGCACGATTTTCTAGTTTAGACTAAAAATGGCAGGAACTGAAACCGTTTTTCAACAGCCAATGAAATATGGCCTTTGTTGGATTCGAGTCTCTCTTTCCCGACCGCTGGTCAAGGGAACGCTGACTCTGGGAACGAGATTGACTCACAGTCGTTCGGTTCCTTCAATCTAATGGTCCCTATTGTTATTATCCGGTGAAAAAAGCGCATCTTCCTTTCTTTTCCTGAGTTTTTACATGTTTTTCACTGAAAAGCACGGCAGAGGACTGGGACTAGTTGTGCATGCGCCTTTCATTTGAAGTGATGTCAGATTTCAATTGAAAAAGTTACTTCAAAGAACCATCTATGCAGCCTTTTTTGTAGGGTTTTTAAATAAAAACTTCTTTGTCAACCATTGTCTTTCTCTTGTTAAGCATCATTTGTAAAAAAGGAAACTGAGCGACCGAAATGGCGGGCATGGGAAGAGTATGCATAGTTCTAAATGATAACGTGAACAATAAAACAAAAAGGCACAGTAAAGTGGTTTCCCTAGTATTGACATGGAGCTTAATGATATGAACTCGCGCATTGTCTTGATAATGAAGCCGATGGTTTATCACTAACTGAAAAACTGTCTTCAGTAACCCTAACCCGGCCAGACTTACTATTTTACTCTGTCTAACGCCGGAGGATTTTACTCGTCAATGGGGAAATCGTCTGGTGTAGAAGCGGAATTATTTGAATTTTGATATTCTTGATTACTGTCGTTTTTTACCTCAATGATTCATGATTCCTACAAGATTTTTCTCCCAGATTCACGATTCGCGAAGACTTTTTGATCACCTAGTGACTTAATGATTTTCTCAGTGGTAACGGGCTGAAATTCCTAGCGCGGTCTCTGAAACTGGGCTAGAATTTTCAGCCCGCCCAAACGGGCTGAAAAAACCGCAAAAAGTCCATGTAATCGAAATGAAATTTCAGTCCGGGCTGAAAAAGGAACGTGAGCATGCGCATCGACTGTGTTGTCGCATCTCAGTAAATTTTAGCACGAAAATGTGCGTATTGCGCCCGGGCTGTGATTCATCATGTAATCGCAACAACATTTCAGACCGCTGGGTGGGGCGAAATTTCATCCCGGGCTGGAACTTGCCATGTAATCAGGCCCTTAGGCCCATGGAGAATTTCAGCCTCGGCCGAAATTTCGCTTCGCCCATCAAGCTGAAATGTTGTTTCGATTACATGATAAATCTCAGCCCGGGCGCAAAAAGTGAATTTGCGTGGGAAAATTTACTGAGATGCGAAAACACAGTCGATGCGCGTGCTTACGGTCCTTATTCAGCGCGGGCTGAAATTTCATTTCGATTACATGGAATTTTTTGCTGAGATCTTGGCCCGTCTAACCAGGACGAAAACCATGTAATCAGACCCTGGTTTCGTATCATTTGGTGTTCAAACTTCTGCTTCATCCAGATTCGGTATCATCATTCATTGTGTCTAGGTATGGATTTTTTTTGTAACTCAACATTAAGCACAAGGTTACTGGAGGAACAAGGGGACTGTCAACCCGGAATGCACAAATTATATAGGGAGTCCAGGGGCATGCTCCCCCGGAAAAAAGTTTTGAAAATAGGACTCTCGGAAACGCCATATCCTCCATTCCCTGGTTCGAACGTAATTCATTCATACGTGTATTTTGTCTGATTCTCCCGAGCCGTAGTACAAAGATTCATGGTTCTTACATTTTTTGTAACTATGATCCATGATTCATCATTCCGCTTCCAGCCCCGAAACGCCGGTACGTTGTGATGTAATGGGGTTCCATACCCACCATCCGAGTTCGCATCATAACCTTCTCTTTAATTGTTTCTGTCAGTACAACAGGGGAAGGAGGCCTGCTCGTGATACATGGGTATTTGGCATCATCACAGCTGAATACAGTCCTGCCAGAGGGTATTTCACAGTAGTTGACAGGAGAGATGCCGCTACCCTTTGCCCTATCATAGAGCAGTGTCTTTTGCCTGGCAGTGAAGTCCATACAGACGACTGGGGCGCGTATAGAGGTCTCACCCGCCTTGCTAACGTCCGAAGACACCGTGTTGT
>OX421455.1:3507985-3540485 GCA_949126865.1 Montipora capitata
AAAATGCGACGTTTAAAACGGGCCAAACAACGGGAATTAAGTGGTTAAAATTAAAAACTTGTGCAGGACGGTAAGTTTTATTCTTTCTCACTATTTACAAAAGCGCGCGCTCTCATTGGCTCGCTATCTCGGATTATCAGCCGATAATCACCGCGACGGACAAAATGGCTGCCAGTAGTCGTTTTGCAACTGTTAAGTGAAGATGATTTCGTGTTGAAATTTTTTTTTCTCTTTTTGAAATAATCACCTGTGTATTTAAACTAAACAATTATTCGCCTCAGGCTCAGTTAAATATATACTCTTCGTATTGGTCGTCAGATGGAGGCTCCCAACACTCATCCGATTCAAAAATCGTGGAACAAATTTTAAAGTTTGAACTTTTTTTTTCAGAAGCCAGATTAATCTTCATTTGCATAATTGCCCAGAGAAAGCCGTGGAATGCCAGGTGCCGGGCTGCAAGCGGGTTATTAAGCGCAAAAATACAGCTGCCCATGTGGTTGAATCAGCTGTGTCTCATTTTCGACTTCAGTCTGGAGAGATACAGCGTTTGCGCCGCGAAATCCATGAAAAGGTAATATTTAATTCCTCGATGCGATAGCATATTTCATTAATCATTCCTGTAAGTAGTAGATTAAATATGAGCGGGAGATCTGTATGGGCGTTTACAATGGCGGGCCGATAGGCGAGCCATTGCAAACGTCCATACAGATCGGACGCGAATATTTTGTCCTGCTAATGCAAAGTATTGTTATTTTAATCAGTAGAGATCTAACGGTATATCAAAAGTTAATGAATACCAATTAGCTGAGCAGGAGTTTGTATCAAAAGTTATTCTACTGTTTAATAATTCAGTTGATTTGTATTGGGGTTTACAGTTGTGTACATGTGATCTGAATACTGTGCTGGGATTGGTTTGCACCCTCATGAATTATTAATACATTTTACAACTGATCATAGGATCGCCCTATCAGGCTAATTTATAACTACAGTAGAACCTCCTCTAAGCGACCTACGAACATGTTGAAATTGTTTCGCTTCTGATGTTTCACAACAGCTACAAATCCTTAAAGCCTTGTAAATGTTAAGAATGAACTGAACATAAACTAAAGAGAATTGGATTGCGAGGATTTAATTTTACAGACCGGTAATTTACATGTTAACAAGCTAAGTGTGAAAAGCAATAGACCTGAGACCACAGAAGAGTCCGTAACTTTTGCGTTGGTTGTTAACGGTCGTATCATGTCGCAAGTGCCAACTCACGCGGCAATTATGGGGTGACCGCGTCTGTTCTTTTAGTTCTATTAGATCAGCAAATCAGCAAAATCAGTCCCAAATTTCGCCTCCTTGAAGATCTGTAGACAACAGAGTATATATATGCATTTCTTCTATTCACGCAGAAAGCGAATTTGGAGAAAACTTCGGTACTTCAAAGCAAGTTCTATCTCTTTTAATAATAACCAGGGATGCGATGCTACAACACCCCACTGATTATCCAATTTCCGCTCTATATCCATTACGTCGTCGCTTACGGGAAGTTAAAAAGCAAATGAAAACTCGCGATCTCCTATACAGGAGGTTCCCAATATGCTAATGTGATCTGTTATTTTCGAAAACTAGGGGAGGAGTTGTGAAAAGATGGTCGGAACGTTTGCTATATTCTCTATTAGAGTTACAACCACCGCAGCACCTTTCCATATCTAACGTGAGAAATCCATGTATTGTTATTGGATGCTTGATACACCAAGCTCAATTCGATTCTCACGATGAGGAATTTGCCTCGCGAGGTGAATTGCTCACCAAAAGTTCCCCGCACACGGTGAGGAAACGGCTGAGCAAACCGCCACGCTCTTTCCTCAAGTAATCAAACGTTTTCTCTCATATTATTAGAGCAACCCACAAAATCAATATGGCCCGAAGGAAAAACATTCGGCATCATTTCGATGGACTATAGAGAAGTTTTTGGAGTTTCATGCCCTTCACAGGACCAAGCAAGAACCCTTAACGAGCCAAGCCTTTATTAAAACTGGCCACAGATGGAGGGGTGTCATCGACAACAACAGTGTCTTCTTACAACTGCGCGCAGCTGCTAATCCTGTAACAGCACATATAAGGTACAACCCGAAAATTTCCAAAACATAAATCAAATCAGGAAACTATTTCTCTTGTTCTCCATTCACGATTCAGAGAGTCCCCAACAGGGGTTTTGGGGAACAAAGAACATGGCTAATTTGAACGGGTAACACGGGAACAATGACAAAATATTTAAGGGAACAAAGGAACATAAACAATTTTAGAGATCAAAAAGCTGGGAACAAGTTAGAAAGTAATTTCGGGAACAAGGGAACCCAAGCAATTCTTTCAAGGGAACAAGGGAACAAGGACCCCCCATCCTACACTGGGAATGGTGATTAACAAAATTACAAACGAACTCACAAAAAGAACAACGTAAAACTTCTGGAAGCGATGATAATGGAAGAAAAGTATTATTCTTTTTCAGCAAGTAAAAATATAATCTTTTGTTTGACTAGGTTTGTTTTGATGCCTGGCGAGCACACCAAGGACAAGATTGTGGATGTTGGACGCGTCACTCTCAAAGAAGGGGACATGTGGGGTGCGCGTGTGCCAGATATGAAGAGATTCATTGATGGAAATGGAAATCTGGCCGTTAAATTTATAATAAACTATCTGGAATATTAATTTATGCTATATTCGTTTAATTAATTAGGACTCCATGTAGAATACGCAATTTCATTGCTCCATTTCGTGCATGAACTAGAAGACATCGATTCTTTTTACACATTCAACACACTAAAACTGTAAAAATTGTAAAAATAAAACCTACTAGTCTTGAAACATCTTTCGCTCTTAGAACCTCTTCAGTCAGTATGCTTACACATATTTCAAGACTTTCTTAGTGAGTTGAATGTGTAAAAGGACCTCGACGTTCAAAGTTATTTAGCCATTTATTGAAACCATTTGTTGATGATAACACTCAACAACATCCACGGAAACCACAAGCGACATTTCCTAATGTTACAATAAATTTTTGAAAGGTCGTGAAAAACGAGACAACTTGCGACGTCGATTTTCCACGCAACACGGTTAAGTGAGAAATCGACGGCCATTATGTTAGAGCGTTTTCACTCACGAGACCAGCAGCCATATTAGATTACTGAAACAAACGAATATTTGCATAAAAATAGAGTTATTCCCTGGATGATTAGTTTGGTACACCATCATGGCCGCCATTTCTTTGCTTTGGAACACCAACATGGCCGCCGTTACTTCATGTGAAAACGCTCTATACGAGTCGATTTTCCAAATATTCGGCGTCCTGCTTTGCGAGTTTTTGAGCCAAGGCGATTTTTAACTATTTTAAATTTGTTTCTAACAGATTATATTCATTTAGAATTACAGTATTATTAAGCAAGACCCACCTGTTAATTATTATTGTTACTTGCGTTCTGCGAGCAATAGATCCAAGAAACCTAACCTATATATTAACTGCGATCTAATAGTCTCTGCTGACGAAAGTACCTTCTCCATCTGTAAATTCCAATCAAATAAATGTAACTCCTCTTCTTTATCACAAAGTCTTAGAGACTCACCCTGACCTTTTGATATATATTCCTTCCTTTTCAATGAGATCGAGGAACTAAAACTTTAATTGTGCTTTTCATTAATTTGGTGAAAAAAAAAGGCATTCAAAAAAATGTCGTCACCTGCTTGTCAAAGTTCGCAGTGCCCGTGTTAACACATTGCTCCAGTACTTAACCGTTTTCACCAATCTTGGTAATCAAGTCCATGAGAATAATTCGTGTTCGTATTGACGTTTAAATTCGAGCATGTTTGAATTCGTGTACGGATCACTGGTATTCGTGTACGAACATAAGATGTTTGAGATCGAGTACGGATTCCAACCATGTTTAATTCATGTAACTTGTATTCGTATACGGATTACAAACGACGTGTGTATTGGAGTACGGATCACTGGTATTCGTGTACGGATAGCAATGCGAGGTCTTATTGCGGAAGTCGTACTCGGTTACTCAGCAAAGTATAATGATCCCTGAGTCACCGGTGCGCGTACATGAAAGCTTTTTAATAACCAATAAACTCGGCAAATGTTCTGAGTATTGGGGGTTTCAAAACCTGGATATTGAGTGTCTTGACTCAATCGACCAAGTTTTCTGGCCTTTCAATAGGAGTGAGGACAATGTGCGAGCCAGCGAGCCATGCGAGTCATGCAAGCCATGGCTGCGAGACTTGCGAGCCATGCGAGTCACACAGAAAGCTAACTGTTTTAAATGGGTGCTTAGACTTAAATGTGAGACTCGCATGGCTCGCACGACTCGCTGGCTCGCAGATTGTCCAGCCCCTTTGAATAGCTGTAGGCACAATGTTGCAGAAAAACAACGCCATTATCAGTATTCACCCTGTTTGTAAGTTCTGCTCAACGTGTTGCTTTGTCAGTACTATTATGACAGCTATTTTCAAACTGTTCTGCATCGAGTTAACAAATAGATTCCATGTGTTGCCGTGCGTCTGTTCAGTAATAGATCACAGATGACTTTAAATGGGGTAAGAACAAAAAAGTGGCACACCAGGCCAGGGGCGGATTTAGGGGGGGGGGGGGGGCCGAGGCGGCCGCGGCCCCCCTTTCATTTTATGGGAGATTTTTTTTTGTCAAAATATACAATAATTTTATCGTTTTGTAAGCAGTCTGTTGGAGCTTTTGATTTTTTTAGCTAAAGCGTGATTTTTCGCTAATAGTATGGCCAAAGTTGTGCGAATAAACTTTCAACTTACAGGCGCTAATATTATCCTTTCGAAATGAGGAAGAAGACTGGATGCGAAATACTTGTCTACAGTCAACCTATCTTACAGAGACTGTAACAACGTAAAATCTTAATGCCTATATATATAATTATATATATTTTGTGACTTTGGAGCGAAGAGTCAAAAACCATGCATCATTATAACCATAACTTATAATTTTATTCAATATGGAATCCTGATACATTACGTTCCAGATTGCACCAGAGTGCATGTAAGACTACCCAAATTTTCAAAATTTTCTGGGGGGGCATGCCCCCAGACCCCCTAGAAAGTAGCGCCTAAGGCGCTACTGAGGCGCGCTAACGCGCGCTGATTAGTATTCTTGTTCGGCCCCTACTTTCAAAAAATGCTGGATCCGCCCCTGCAGGCGATAGCCGAGTGTATCACTGATGTTCTTACCACATTTTGACGTCTTCTGTGATCTATTACTGAACAGACCCACGGCAACATGGAATCTATTTGTTTTATATAATAAAGAATTAAACTTTATTCGCATAAAAGCTGATGGTGACGTCAATCGTGCGTCTGTCCTCTAATACATCATAGGCAAGAACCAATCAAAATCCTTGAATAAATTGGGTTATTATATAAATTGGAATGGATATACGGTTAAAAAATATTGACAAATTGAAAACGATTGATGAAACTTAAATTGAGCACTTAGCTCCTTCCCATCTCCTCCCCCAAACTAAAAAGGAAGAGATTCATTTTTAGGAAGACCTTGGAGATCATGAAATGTGATAATCAAGAATCTGCACTTTTATATCTATGTTTATACCAGGGCCCGGTTGTTCGAAAGCCGATTAACTTAATCCAGGATTAGCGTAGCCTTTTGTTTTATGTTTTCAACTTTTTGGTGAAAGTTTCTTTTTCTTATTTTTGTTTTTGAAGATTGACTTCTCCTAATGTAAAGTTTTGCAGAATATCAGCGTTAAACAGCATTTGGGAATAGAGAAATGAACTCCTTGGTTAATTTTTAGGGGGCGTTCGATTGACCCTATTCCGGAATAAGAATACGTGGAGTGATGATTAAAACGGTATGTTTGGCGCGTTTCGAAGCAGCAAGGATAATAAAAATTTGCTTAAAATAGCATTTTAGCAGCTATTTGACAATTTTAATGTGAATCTCTGTAAAAATGAAGGATTTCTAACTTATATTCCATGTATTCCTATTCCTGAATACGGTCAATCGAACGCACCCTAATCAACCCTAATCTGGGAAATTAATCTGGGATTAGTGTTAAACCGGGCCCTGGGCACTAGTGTTCAGGCTATACTGTTCACCACTATGGCGGGCGGTTTATGCTAAAGTTACGTTTACATTCATCGCTTAATCTCGAATCATATGCCACGTGAAAGGCCCAGGAACTGGAAGCAATTGTGCAACGTTTTTAAGAATGGCAGAAATGGACCCTGAAGTTGCAAAGAGGCTTCACGGGGAAGGGGCGACCTTGATAGTTCTTGATGTTCCTGAGGGAACCGAATTCGGCATCGATTACTTTTCGTGTAACACTGGTCCTCGTTTCAAAGGGGTCAAAATGATTCCACCTGGCCTGCACTTCATTTATCACAGTGCAGTCTTTAAAGGAGGAGAGACTGCTCCCAGGACTGGCATGTTTTTGTTTTCAAAACGTCAGGACGTTTTCGTGTTGAAATGGGATGAGACTTCAGAAGATTTAGTGGAGGTAACGACAGATGAAGAAGAAAAACATAAATACCGACAAGGTATGACATTTTTTGTAAAATACCCAGCCTTATATTAACAGTTTATTAAGCGAGGGTGATGGAGTAATTGCAGAATACCCAGCCACTCGAAGCGTCGCCTCCTCCTTCCAGGCTACGCAACTCCGTACTAAGTGAGTGAGTGAGTGACAGCGAGTACGCTGTTTATGTGCAAACAAGTAAACTGTGGCCACATGGCAACGCGAATTCTTGGTTTTCACCCGCATGACAAAGCAACCAATAATAAAATTAAGTTCCCAGCGGAGAGACAGGTCATTGTTCTTGCCATCCAACATGGCCACCATGACGTCACATGGCAACCAGCATTACTCGGCTATGCGACTAAGCGTTGCTGCGGCTACGTGGCTAGCGTAGCACGAATGACTCAGTTGGTTGAGCACCGAGCTGCTATGTGGGAGGCTGTGAGTTCGACTCCTACCGGACCAACACTCAGGGTCTTTGAATGACTGAGGAGGAAGTGTTGCATTTATAATGACACCTGCAAATGGTTAGACTCTTCAGTGTTCTTGGATAAGGACGATAAACAGTATGCCCCATCTCATAACCCTTCAATGTTAACCCTGTGGGACATAAAAGAACCTATGCACTATTCATGGAGTTCCCAGTGTTGTGTTGTGTCCCCTGTGGTGTATCATGATTGGTGTATCATGATTGGTGCAAGAGCGTTTCAACAAATTATGACTCCTAAGAACCTCATGGGTAAATAAACTATGATTTATGAAAACTATGAACTTTCCATTGTAATTCTCCTGTATGGATCAGTGACTATCATTGCTATGGGATCCCTCACCATTTTTGACACTTTGAGAACAAGGTATACACTCAGGTTTTTCTGTTGCATAATTGTATCTTTTGGATGGTATTTTATGGAGATGGGAACTGTGCACCTGTAATGATCCCTTGGTCTAAAAGATGGTGACGTTTTTACACCCCCCCCCCCCTCACATATGGCTGCCGACTGTTATGAAAATGGTTTTCTTAGTGAAGGATCATCCCTGACTTTTTTCCAGGCTTCTTTACAATAACTACCTTAAGTTGTTTCATTAACAGTGACAATTTTTTTTACACAGCCAATTATTTCATATCCACAGTTGCAAATATGACTGTCGGATATTTTCTCCATCAACAGTAGTATCCAGTTATTGATCAACTAATTGAGCATTCAAAAACTCTTTAATAATTCACGAGTCTAACAGCCTATCAAAGCACTGATAAAGTGTCACATGTCACACGCACGAGCTTTAAACCCAATAAAACACTCCTAATTAGAATTCTTTATATATAGAATAGTTTTGAAGACAATAATTTTTTTTGTATGTTAATTAATGGTCTCCTCTCACAATTCAAACCTTTGTTTGGTCTCCCGAATGACTTTTTGTGGAATGTTTTTGAAGCCATTTAAAAGACTCACAGGATGTGTCTGGTCTAAAAACACTCGGCTATGCGTCATGTTTTTAAACCTGATAAAACAGTGCTGCTCATTTTTTAAACATTACATACTATTGATCCACCCATCAATCCATCATTGTTCATTGTCTCCCCTGCTCTTTACAAACATTGTGTGTGGATGTTTTTAGATCTTTTAAGTTTGTTTCCTTCAAGTTGCTTGAGGTAAACTCTCCCACTTCCCCATCTTTTTCTTTGAAATGAAGGTCTTCAAGAGATGGATAGATTTCTTGGTCCTTACCCTTACGAGAATTTCAAAAAGTGGGTCTCCCTGACCAACTATATAACCAAAGATTTACTGGAAAGAGTTCAACCAACATGCAAGAAAATATCATCTGTTACTCAGCTACCAGTGGGTCCTCAGTACTCAAGAGCGACAGGTTCGGCATCAGAGCATTCAGTCTTGTCTATTCAGCTGTACCCTGAAGCTGTCATCCAATTCACAGAGTTTCCAAAATATCGATATCCAGAAGGAGCATCTCCTTTGGAGATCAGCAAACACAGCATAGATGGTAGTTACGCCCTCAGATGCATGTTAAACAGCATAAAAGGTGAGTTCTGCCATGTGGTGTCATCTCTTGGAAAACTATAGTATTCCATACTGGCTTTGATGTGTTGGCCTAGGACCAAGTTTATAGGACTGAAAACACTCAACTCTCTCGATGTTGTGTAGTTTATTCTTGCTTAATGTACGGCTTCATTTATTTCAGACAGGAAGGAAATTCTCGGTGAATTGCAGTTTGCTTTTGTTTGCTTCCTTGTGGGTCAAGGTACTGTATGTTTGCATGAACACGTGTAATTTTCAATCTTGGAGCTTCTGACCTGTGTAACCAACGATCCCCATGAAAATCAGTGCACTCTCTCTTTGCCCTCTGTACTAAACCAAGTGGCCTGCATAGCTGGTGGTTCTGTTGTTGCAGAACGCTGGAGATTTCCAGCTGAAAAACTACGAGAAGGGTGGGGCCCAGCCTTCTCACACTGCTCGAAATCTCTTGCTCTCTGCGACAACAGAATCACCGGCTACGCAGGCTATAAACCAAGTTCCCAAGCTGTCCTCCTCCACCTCTCAAGAGAACAGAAAGCATAGACCTTGGGAACAACTTTGTTCAGGACAACACATGCAACATTTTTATTTTTATTTATTTTTTTATGTCTGATTCTATTTAGTGTATGATGCATTTGAACACTGGAAAAAACTTCTGAATCTATTGTGCTCTTGTGATGAAGCTTTGCAGACAAATGTGGACTTATTTGATGGCCTGATAGGTTAGTTTAATTGTTATTATTATTATTGTTGTTATTGATAAGGTTATTTTTTCGCTAAGCAGTAAATGATAATTAATTATTTGGGAGAGATGAGGGGAGTCCTTTCTTAAATGACGCCGGTGATACTCTTTACTTTTCAGGAATCCTCCATTTCCAAGTTTTAGAAATACCAAAGGACTTTTTTGTAGACATTGTGTCGACAAACAATTTTCTAACTACGACATTACAGGTATGCTTTTAATACGGTTAACTGCAAAAGTGAACTGTATGTTGAGTGAAGAAAGGAGTGCCTCGTATTATCTTGTTATGGTGAATTTCGTTTTCGTTACTGCTGCTTTTGATACGAGTGTTCGTAAAAAGCGAGCTTTCTCAAAAATCAATAATGTTGGAAGGGCAATGGATTCGTTTTTTTTTTTTTTTTTTGTGCTAGGAAATCGCTGTCCTGCATTTCGTGACTCGAGAGGTTTTATGACACAAGTTGATGTGGTCATGTAAAGGCTCATAAAGACGGTTTCAACATTTGCTTCAACTTGCATTCAACGCTCTGTTCAACAAGAAGCACGTGACCTTGCAGCGTGTAATTTGCAACTCTTTTCCTTGGAACAAAGCTGGGGATTTTAGGACACAAATTTTATGCCCAAATATGGAAAAAAATCGGATCGAAGCTGCACGCGCGGGAAAATGCACGAACTACGTAACGTTACATCCAAATAAAGAAATTCTTACACTAAAAGAGCCCCAACTCTGAACCACAGTTAAACCCTTCAAAGTCACGAGCTTCTGGTTCAAGCAAATCTTTGAACAAGTCGTTTAACATAGTTGAGAGGGCAAAAAATATTGAAAGCTTGTTGAAAGCGTGTTGAATCAACTTTCATTCAACATCGATTCGACGTTTCTGTTGTTATAGAAAATGTTGGATGTAGTTAAAGCCGTTCCAACAGTCCGTTCAACATTTGTAGAACACACGCGTGCTCACGATCTGGACGGGAGAGTCTGGTTTCAGTCTCGTTCCTAGTTCCTCGCGATCAAAGTGTTGGCTCAAAAATTGTTGGCCCGATATTGAAACCATTTGAACGGCCTCCGCACATCTTTTTTTTTTTGCTTTCCACATCTGCCCAACATCCGTTCAACTTTAATAAATTCTTTGAAAATGTAACACTGTTTTTCAAGTCGGTGAACCTAATTGACCTGTTTTTAGATAAGCGGCCCGACTATTAGGTTGAACGAGAGCATCCAACGTGAGCTAACCACCATTGATAGAAAAAATATGTGAAATTTTCATATATTTAAAAATTGCGTAGTATGTTGGTCTCCGTGAAAGTGATCATCGCAGGCACTGAGATCTAACCTACTTTGCAAAAATTCGGCAACAAAGGAAAGCAAATCAGCTCGTAAAGTAACTGGGCTTATACCCAGCCCTCTTACTTGCTTGTCTGTGGGAAAAAAACGACTGCCAGTTTTTGCAAATTTACGTATTTTCTGTGACCCACGAAAAGCGAAGAAGAGAAAAGGAAAGAAACGTGTTCTGATGTTAATACCTTATTTTAGCGAACAAACGTGATAAATTCTCGTGAGTCTCCTGCAGATGCTTTTCACGTTACATCGCATCCGCCTTGTTGGCGGACGGAAACAATAGATCTCTCATCTTCGTTTCTACGTCCACCAAAATTTGTACATAACACCATTCTAATTTTTGTCTCTTGAGATTGGTTGCAAACTAGTGATCGGAAGGTTATAGGCTCAATGCCTTTGAGAAGTACATGGACTTTTTACCGATTATCTCCGAGTCGCCGCCGAGCATCTCCGAGCCATTAGTGATACATGTAAATACATCTCTTTATTCGTCTACTGGGGTCAGCATTAACCATTTCCTGTAATCCATTTGCGAGAATGACACGTTTCTAGTCCAATATAGCAGGACAATTGTGACTTGAACCATGTTGACTTGCTTTGCGTTAATTGTTGATTTCAGTTTACACTGTCCCCAATTAGTGCTCCAGCGCTAGAACGACTAGACACTTAAATAAAGTTCCTTTCCTTTCCTATCCACGACTCTGCTATGGCTCAGTGGTAGAGCACCCGAAGTAGTCATCGGAAGATCGTAGGCTCGACTTCTGCAAACGAGCTTTCGGGTTTTTCCCGAGTATCCCCGAGTGTGATCTCCTTAAGACAGTTGTTGTCCTTGTTCGCAAAAGTACTTCTTGCTCTGTGTTCACTCTGCATGTTCTTCCCTTTTTATTCCTGAAGGTGTTTTTCTCGAATTTGGAAAGCTCAACGACAGTGGATAAGAAGCTTGTGGAAAAAGCGCGAAGATTCCGGCGTCATTTGACAAAGCGATTCAACTGGGACTTCGAAACAGAACCTGACGAGTTTGCGCCGGTTGTCGTGGAAACTTGACATGCGCAAACGCGTAGACTTTGTGCGACTTTTCAATCGAAATAGGCGTTGGACGCAGTAAGCTAGACTACCGGAAATCAATCTGCTGCTTTCGGAGGGACACATGTGCGCTCTTTACACGCAGTGGCTTATTCACTGAAAGTCGATTCATTCCAGCTGACTTATGATCATGGTAGAACCTTGTACATTTACAAAGGAGTTTTTTAACTCAAATAATTCGGTCTCCTTGATTAAGAGCGAACAAACGCTCTATGATCCAACTCAGTCGTGCATTTAGTAGCCATGCATATAAAAAGCATTGTGATGGGATTTGTGCATATTGTTGTGCGACAACGTGTTGTGTGACTCGTGCACGTCCACAGATTTCGAATTAACAAATGAACTTGCGACCAAAACTCAGTCGTCTGCGCATGACCAAGTTATGAAGGAGAACTTCGCCTCCCCAACCGAAGTCCCTATTCTGTGTGATAGTCTATAACCGTCATAACCATTCTGAACCTCGCATTTCAAAGACACCCGCTTCCGCCCACCACTATCTCTGGGCTATTCTATTTGCCAAATTACGTACGCGTTCATTCGTGTGGAATTTGCCCCTATTTTTTGGTATCCCACTAGTAAAAATTCACTGATGTGTGATTATTTGGCGAACTAATTTGTCTGGTGAAATAAATTAACCTGGTTCTAGTTCTGATAAGTTACGAACTTTCCCCCTACTGGTAGATACTTTTCCCTTCCCTAATCCGAAGTTTGCATCCTCTGCACGATCCACCCGTGGGTTTTACATGTTGGCTCACTTCCCAGCCGTTTTCATGCGGAAAAATGACATGAATTGCATGACCGAGTTTAATGTTGTGTGGACGCCGTGTGTAACCGACAATAGAATTTCAATTTTCTCTCCAAACATTCATACCTTTCATTCCGATTTTATTCCTGGAAAGTTGGCAGACATTTTCTAAGCCGAATGACTTGGAATAAGCGCGAAATGATAACAACAACGCGAGGTTATATTTTCAGATGACGTCCTCATAGCTGTGGTCGTCGTCGGTTGGCCTTGCTTATTAGGGAGCTTACGAAACGAGGACGACGACGGCTACGAGGATTTCATTTAAAAATACAAATTCGCGTTATTCATATCACTACGAAACTATTTCATGTCGCTTCGTGTTAAAAATGTGTAGTAACTGTCGAGGAATTAAACTGGTATGAGTGGGCTGGAAGAGTAGAGAGAGAACATAAACAAAAGAATACATTTTTGGCCGCCATTTATGCATTCGGTCAATGTATGGCGTTCTTTCTCAAACTGAAGCTTAATTATCTCTCAAAAAGGCATGGTTACCCCCAATTTTCTTTTTGGATACCAAGAGTACTTATTAAGATCTACTTTCTCCGGATAGTTTTAAACCGCGCAAAAATATCCCTGTATTAGTAAGCTTCACTGATAGGAAACCCGAGATGCGCAGAACGTATGCGCAATAACAATAGTAGGCACCGTCCTTAAATAGGAAGCTGACTGCTGGGGCATGCGATTATAAGCGGTACAACCTGAGGTGCCGTCGTTGCTAAGGCCATGACGTCAGTTCCGTTTATTGAAATACTGTCACAAAGGAAAATGTATGATTTCGAGAAAATCGCGCCTGCTGCCCGCCAGGAAAAAAAACCCCCCTCTTTCTGGGGGAAACCTGGTCCCTCCCTAATGCAGATGCAGGCGTGAACAAACCTTGAGGGAGTAAGGCGTTAAATTAATGTTGAAACCATTTAAACAAGCTGAATTCGCAGATAATACAGCTAATAAAACGTCGATAAATAAACATTTTCGCCCTCGCGGTCAGCATAGAATGACCTGCCTAGCAAAATTCCGCCGTTAAGCATGTACTGACACATAGCAACTCCTACCATTTTAAGCGAACCGTGAAAACAATAGTTTGCTGCTATTCTCTGAACCGCAGCAAACAATAAAATTTTGTCCCGTACTCGTCAAAAAAACTACGTGAAATGACAACGTGGACAAACTACAGTGAATCTTTCAGTCTCGTTCTTTACCTCAAATCCGTCCATACCAATCCAGTTATAGGACACTGCACATAGAGCGGTTCTCAAATGAGTGTCGCAAAACCAAAACCAAAGTAATGGACTTTGGCCAATCAAAAGGGACGGAGACAATCCAGTAAACCAATCAAAACTCGAGGTAATTACACGTAGCCGACACAAAGGGCGGGAAAATGTGCACGCGCGAGCCACGATTGGTTTTGGTTTCACTTTTGATTGGTGGAAAGAGTGGCGCGAGAACTTTGGACCAATCACCGAGTGAAGTAATGCAAAACCAAAGTAATTCACTAATTACTTTCGACACTCAATTGAAAATCACTCTATTGTATAATACAAACAAGATAGAATAATCATGAAATACTTTTGTCGCCGTAGCTGTCGTTGTTTCTTAAACTCCCTATTGAAACCCTTTGACTCCAAGGATTGATCATTCTATAAATTCACCCTTCAATTTCAATATACTGGCAGGTAGACAATTATTGAGAATGAATATTGTTATCTGCTTACGGATATGATCCTGATATTACGCCAAATTCTCATGACCATCCAAGGAAGAAATCTATGCAAAAAGTTGGGAGAATGAACTCTTAGATGATGGGAGTCTTAAGCTACCTTACCGTGAAAGTGAAGTTTACAATCCAAAAGTCAATCTTTTGTTTCCTGTATTTATTTCAACGGCGTTCGTAGCAATGTACAGTTCAGGTGAATTCCCTAACATTGTACATCGCGAACAGGATGGGGTAGTCATGATCGCGGAAATATTTATTTTCAAATAACGTTCTCGCTGGCGACGAAAAAACGTCGCTTTAGCCTCTTTTTTAAAGCGATTTTTGCTGGAAAACCAAATTGATACCCTCTACAAGTGTGCATTTTTCCGTGCACAACCCATAGTATCTTATAAGCAACAATGGAATTGATTTTGACCTCGATGGCAAGGTTCTAAGCAACTCGGCAATGGTCTGTTTACTCCAATGTCTTCCCGCATTCGCTGCAAAATTTGTCACCCACTTTGCTAGAGAACCCACAATGCCGACAAAACCTGGAGTCGACCGAGGTACTCCTAGGCTTCTGTTGAGTGGAGTTGAACGGAAAGCTGAACGTCGACGGTGTGACCCTGTTGAAGTAATATCCGGGTACGACCGGAAACTGGAATCTCTCTGACATCGATGGGCTGACTTCCGGTGGGCTGTATGAATGAACCCGTTGAAATGCGTTGGGGGTACATGGACTTATATCAGTCGGATTCTTAAGAGTCTGCGATGGCGCGGGCAAAGGTCCCGGATATAAGTACGATGGAGGCTTCGAAATTGGGGAGAAGGCTGATTTTGAGTTCCTGTCGCAGCCAACTAGTGAACCCGATCCAAAAGCTCTGAGAGACAGCGGAAATGAAAAAGATCTTGTGTTGTCCTCTGGAAGAAGTGATTCAATCGCTTTGACGACGTCTTCTTCACATGTACCCAGAATAAGCTCAAGTATAGCTTTACTCTGGTGGGGAAATATTCGTTGAAGCAGTTCAAGAGACGACCTGAAAGCCTCGGTCTCCTTTCTCGGAAGGGAGAGGCGGGACACCTTCGGTCGTTCGTACCCAGGCTCCCTTTCTGGTTCATCGTCGCTTGATCTCTTGCGGACCGTTTCTTCGTCGTCTGAATTTCTTTTTTCATCCAAGCTGATGGTGGGACTAACAGGCTCCTCTTTAATTTTGATGTCAAGTTGTTCCTGGGTTTGACTTTGATCATTCTGTTCAGTTTCCTTTTCGGGCTCTTTCTCGGTTTCTAAATGAAAAGAAAGGAAGGAAGCCATTACTATGACGGAGGACCGCGCAGTAAATGCTGTAAAGGGACAAGTTGCACGAAACATTTCACAGTGTAACAGCGCCTTAACTTAGACAGACTCTTTGTGTTGGCACAGTTTAATCTCCGGAGCTAACGAGTCAGCGGTTTGCGATAAGTGTAACTAAAACATGCGGGTTGTCATAGCATTAGTGCTAACCCTGCTGTAGTCTGTTCCAGACTCCCAGATAGTCGGGAAAACGAAAACAACTGCGTATGAAAAACGAGTGGGAACTTGGGTCGCCTCGACCCAAGCCCCCACACGTTTTTCATACGCAGTTGTTTTCGTTTTCCCGACTATCTGGGATCCTGGAATAGGAAACCCTGGTGTGGACTTTGAGCAACTCGGCTGACCGTGTTATGTCTTCACTATTCTATCCAAGAATGTTCCTTTTTGTGTGTCCATGGCATGGTTACCATACAACGGGGATCACAATGTAAAATACCGAATCTTGGTACTGTTTCCGATGATTTGATGGGGAAAAATTTTCTTCATTGGTGCTTAAACCTAAGAGGGGACTTATGTCCTATTGTTTTTGCACCAGCACTGTTTGTACAAATCCTTAAAATAAAATAATAATAAAATCTTGATTTGATGGCGAAGCTCTTTTTTTGTGATCATTTTATCTACCGAACAAATTGCG
This sequence comes from Montipora capitata, assembly GCA_949126865.1. Classification (NCBI taxonomy): domain Eukaryota; kingdom Metazoa; phylum Cnidaria; class Anthozoa; order Scleractinia; family Acroporidae; genus Montipora; species Montipora capitata. Next base: position 3,524,196 of record OX421455.1, read on the forward strand.
TGAAATCATGGCTTTAAAAAAACCTTTATCCTCACAATCACCTGTCGACATTACAGTGTTTTCTGCTTTGAACAATGGTCGAGATTTTCTTTAACGCGGGGTTAAAAAATAGGGAAATTCCAAGATGAAGGAAGCAATTTTCATTAAGCTGTGAAAAATAATGGTGAGTGAGTGTTGAAAAGGCTGGCAAAGAAGACGCGTTTTGAGAGGCGTGTTTGCTGCCTAGCAACAAGTATTTTCTAAAAAGAAATTCGACAAGAATACTAAAGAACTTCTTTGCAAAACTGAATTGCAAAATAAAATTGTTTTACCAGGAAATTCGCATCTAAGCAACTTTCCTTGTAATAAGAAAGTGTTTCCTTTACTATTCACAGTACCAAATTAAAGGTTTCTTTTCCCTTTTTTTTTTTTTTTTCACATTCGCCAATTGTAGTTGCTTAGTTGACCCCTGAAGGCTTTTAAATTCATCAGGAATGATTGATTCCTTGAATAGCGACCGTGGTTGACTAAGGAAATTTGAAATCCCAAACTGATATAATATGTAGAGATGTAGATAATTTTGAGTACCGTTCAGTTCTTCTCAGAGCGTTTATTACAAATCGCTTTTGAGTTTTCTGTTAAAAATTTGACTTCATTAGTTTCATACATGTGTCCCCGTTTACTCACAATAATCAGTTTCTCTAAAGAAGAATACGAGTCGTTCAAGATAAATGAAGCTCGATGAACTGAGTCCTACTTACTTTTGATAACGCTCTATTTTTTTAGTTTTGGCTTAGTCCATTCTGCAAGACTACCTGTTCAAAACCCCGTTCGTTTTTTGCACTAAAACTCCTGTTTTATTTTTCCGAAAGTCAGTGGTCTGTCTTTTCACAGACATTTCCATCGAAAAGCAAATTGATTTAAGTAAAGCTCTTAATACTATTTGCATCATTGCAGACGAAAAGCAGCATTAAGTTAATGTTTATATCAAAAATAGGTTTAAAATGAACATGCAATTTCTTTAAGTAGCTGGTGAAAAGGGAGAGAGAATTGATAAAGAGAGTTTGTAAAAGAAACGAATTTGTTTAAACCATTACATTTGAGCGCCGACTTTTCTGTCAGAAAAGGCATTCATAAACGCCAGAAAATTCCATTGAAGTAAAGCTCTTTTATTCTTGAAAAGAAAACGTTTTTTGTTCGACTTTGGGACAATGGCCGGCTTAGAAATGTCGGCTTCTGTCTTAATGTTTTTTTCTACGGGAACTGTACGATGAAAAACGCTCAAATACAGGACGCGCCGGATTAGCAGAAACGTTTTAAACAGTTTCCAAGTTCAATTGCTATGAAGTGCATTACCCCCACTGTCAAGTAGAAGGATTAATTACGTGTTCTGTTTGTTGAAGGCTGCGTATTCAACTCATTAATATTAAATAGAAGCGCTGTCCACGGAAATTGCAAGAATAACTTTGTCAGTTTCCATTCCGCGCGAAGCTAAAAAATTAACCTTGTCACAATTTGGTCAAGGGATTGTTGAGCCTTGTGTAAACTTACCGCCAAAAGTTTCCGAGATGAAACGCTTTTATGTTTGCATTGGCGGTGAATAATTGACAAGTTAAGATAAGGCAAACAGTCAGCAATTTGCTACATTTTATAATTTGTACCAGTCGAACAGGAATCTCCACAAATATTCGGAAGTTTCATTTTCAAATGGCGAATTCCTAATGCGTTCAGCTGTTGTTCGTGTTTGGAGGTAATTTTTGGCGTGATAGATAAGATTAAAGATGCACTCACCTTGTGCGTCTGTGTGGTATTGTAACAAGGGTTGCGTCTCTTCTGAGTATGATCGTTGAACACTGTTCAGATGCGGGACGTTTGCAACGTGGGGGGCAACACATGGCGGTGTTTTCTTCTCCATCTGCACTTTCATACTTTCCTCTTGTGTTTGTTGTCTGCGAAGCGCGACTTGTGCCGCCATCACACGCTGCCTCTCGGCAATTAAAGTACACTGCGCACAGTTGCAATCTCTCCATCGACAGTATCGCTTGTGGCCTTTGAGCCACGAGACCACTCCATGGTTGCGGCACCTTGCGCATTTCGGCATACGGGGCGGTTTCCTCTCGGAGAAAGACGTTTGGATCATAAATGATGTGTCCGCCATGACTGGTCAAAGCTGTACTTAAAAGACTCTCGAAATCAAGGGGCGTTTGTCGCCTTGAACTCTCGAATATGAAGTGCGATGTCCTTTGGGCGCGACAACCTGCGAGTGACAGGTCGCTTTTGTTTAAATTGATTTTTTTTCTACATTCATGACTTTCAAAGTCTTTTGTTTGGACGCAAGTTGATTGGTCCAGTGTCCAAATAGTTTCTGTGTGTTCCGTCAGCTTTCTAAAGTCGTGTAAACAACAAAGTCCAGCTTGTGTTTAAGAGACAGCTAAATTAATTTTTGAAGTCTCAGAGGAATATTTAATTGAATAAGTAGCACAGCAGATCATCGAACTTGTGATCGAAAAGGTAATAACGCAGTAAAATCTCATGTCCTTTAACTTTTTCTCCTTTTCAATTGCATACTCGACGTCTTTAAGCAACAAAAACGTGATACGATTTGCGTCAAAGGACGATATTGTTATTTTACTATGTAAGACGCGACGAATAAATTCATATAGCTACAGTGTTACATTTAGCTTTTTGCCCGATCCAGAATGACAGCACAATAGCATCACATACTTCAACTATTGTTTCTTTAGCTAATTGCCAAACAATGAATTATTCAAAAACTGCAAACAAAGCTTCACTTACTGGAAAACCGAGAATCTAATTGTTTGCAGATACAATGGCCAAAATCAATTTAACATTTCTCCATGGAATTCAGAATATTGTGGGCACATTGCAAATAACCCTCTTGGTTGCTCATGCACGAAATACGGCGCGGCTTCAGCGCTGAGATAACACAAATCCAGTTCGTGAATTGGAATGCAATGCTGAGATATTATTAAAGAGTTTCGAAGACGCACATCTGAAGATAACAAGTTCAGTAAAGAGATCTCTTTCTTTGGTCTATTAGATCACGCCCCCTAGTTACTGACGAATACTTTTGATTTACAAAGCTTTTGAATTTGCATGATATTTTCAAAATGACTGCAGGCTTAAAGTGTTTTGCGTTTTTGTCGACAAACGTCTTCTTATTTTGGTATTAACGAAAAGTGCGTTTTCATGTTAATTCCAGGTGGGTGCTGTACAATGTTGCGGGTGACCATTCGTTAATTTTGATATACCCTCTCTCTGCATCTACAGATAAATACTTGTTCTATTGTTTCATTTCCTTACTTAAAATCCAGGTAAAATTATTGTGGGAAATAATTGTTGTCACGAGTTAGGAAAAAACGTCGTTGAGTTGAAACCCCTCAGATTAAAGATTCGCCTACGAAGGATAGCAATACCTAGTTTTTTTCCCTCGTCATACAAACCTTTTTTTTTTTCAATCTCCTCTGGGAGATTGATGCGTAAAGCCTCTTGAAAGGGATTGCTTCCGAAAATGCTTTAGTGTTGAAAGTATACTTCAACGAAAATAGCCTGGCTTTCAATCATCAACACAACTTCGGAAATTAAGTTAAAACAAACGAACGTATTCATAATCTAGTTCGTTGCACCATTTTGACAATTTTGTTTGAAAAGACTTGAAGAAAACGTTAATCCTCGAAACAAGCTTTTAATCTCCGATAAGAATGGATTTCGTTTGCTTATCCGATTTAAAAATGGTTCTTGTATTAAGGGTATTAACTTGTCCTTGTTGCACAAGCAGTCTTCAAGCCTTTAATATCGTTAAGTACTCAATGTGTCTTTTTAAGTGACGAGAATCTTTCAAATGTATGTTTCTCCAGTGATAAAGAGATATTTCCAGTAATCCTTATAGTAAAGGTAATCTTTTTTTAGTTGAAGGACGGTACAACATGGCACATAAAATCATTTTACTTATCATTCAGTAACGAAGTCAACGACAACCTCCGTGTTTCCCACTAGAAACCAAATAGGAAGGTTAGTACTTTTTCCCATCGTTCAAAATAACCTTGGGCCGTTGGAAGATTACACGATGTGAAATTCCATCGATGCGTAAAACCAGAGGCAGGTTGCCTCTGACTTTACGCGAAAGGTTGAAATGTCAGTTTGAGCGAAGGAAACAAGTATTGGAGCGACTACAGAATTCAGGGCCACAAAGGACCAGCGCATGTAAATCTTAGTCGGAAGCTTTCAGTTGTAGAACGAGACAGGCAACAATAGAAGCTTTTGTTATTCAATGATATGCAAATAAGTGGCCCTGTATTCTATAGTTTAGCCCAAGTGGAAAGTTATCAGAATGCGCGAGTCAAGTTTATTCAGAATTACATTCAAATTAATCCATGCTCAGGTAATGGGGCATTTTAAATCCTTGTCTTGGAAAAACTTTGAAGGTGGAATAGCGCTTCATTGATAAGAAAATGCTTCAGTTGCCGCCAGTCCAGGGTATCTTGCGCTTTGGAAGTCCCTTTCCTTTTGGTGGTTTTCAAAGAATATCAGAGGTTTCTGTCGCCAGTCGTTTGTTCTCTATGTGCTTTCTTGCGCTTCTCTGTGTCTTCTTTGATGCTCGATCATCTCTAAAGAAAATGGAAGTGCACGGAATTGGTCAATATGGCCGCCGCGCGATAGAGGATACAACTGACAGAAACAATGCACGCTGATAACAAAAGAAGCTACACGTCATAGGGACCAATCATTCTCGTCACCAGAGCCTTGGATCGACTCTTTTCTCCCTTAGTCATGAGAAGAGCTCTGGGGTCGAGATTGAGGGACCAATGAAAATAGCAGCCTCGTTTCCAGCGTCTTCTCTCTTCCTCCCTCGAGGGAGGAAGAAAGAGGACCATGGTGGACATAAGCCCAACCACCACATTGTTTTAACATTGTAGCATTACCAGGACTGGCCAAATCTGATAACCGAAAGCAATAACAGTGAACAGTGTAAGGATGTGCGGCCGGGACAGGTCAGGCAAAAGCGGGCGGCAACAAACAAGCCGAACAACCGAAGTTCCGAAAAGCCATTTACAAACTACCATCCATTTGTTTTGTTAGTCTAGTCTTAAAACATGTTTTTATGATAAACGCAAAGCAAAATGATTGTATATTTTGGCGACTGAAAAGATACAGAGGGGATTGTGACAGCCGAAAAAATGCCCGAAAAGTTCATATTCCAGCAGTGTTGAAGGAACATTTTCTGCTTCATTCGTTCCCTAGGTTGTGGAAAAACACTCGACGCTAAACAAGGATGGTTTACTCCATGAAAGCTGTTAAGGACTTGTTAGGGAGCAAAGAGATTGATTGAAGTCGCCGAGTTAAACAAGACGCGGACGCAAAACTTGTTTCGAGCCCAATCCTTTTAAATTTCCCGGGTAATATCGGTTGCCTGAAAGGATTAGATTTTTGTTTTTCTGGTCGCCACATGAAAAACAAAATGAACTGAATAGAGAAGTGCATCAACTCTGGAGATCAGCGAAGTGTCAGCCTAGCTCGAGGATCTCTTAACTTACCACCACAAACCTTATCCCTGATTCTAACAATTCCCTTCTTGAGCTCCTTGAATGTCCTCACTGAAATGAGATTGTCGGTGGTTGACGCCATGGTCAGCAGTTCCTCGATGTTAACTTCTTCGCCGATTCCCACCACCACAATGGTCACGTGGTTTCTCTTCAGCGCCATGGATGCGCGCGCAACAGCGAGAAGACTCTGTGAACTTCCTTGGGTCATTGCGACCAGAATTTTCGGCACATCGGGGCGTGAACCACCTTTGGCCGAAAATAGATCCGTTCGAGCTAACTGAAGACCGCGTTCTGTTTTGTGGTCACTTCCTTCGGCCAGGACCACGTTATCAATCATCTCTTTTAAACGTGTGGCATTGTCTGCACTATCCTGAAAATCAAATATCACACTGGCTTCGGTGGAGAAGCGAATCAATCCAACACGCGTACCATTATTGGAAATTTCATAGTTTTCAATCACGGACCACACAAAATTCTTTACTTCTTGGAAGTCTTCTCCACTGGCTCCAGATGAATCGACAAGAAAAGCGATCTCTGCCTCGCCCAGACATACTAAAAAATAAATAAACAAAGGAAGTTATGTATCGCGCTGATTTTTCAATTTTCCTTTCGCCCATCGCCAAGGGCTCATTTCCCATATTTCCCATCAAACCTTCAGTGTTCTTAATCAAAGATAATCGTCAAATAAGAGCAAGTTAATAATTAAAGAAGTCGCGGCCGCGGTCGCGAAAGAGAGGAAAGGGAGTACAAAAGAGAGAGCCCAGGCACAATGTTGCAATTCGTGATTCTCATTGAGCTCTTACCTCTTGTTTTGCAAGCAAAAGGCGTCGCTATAACGCATCGTTCATCGCTCCATTTACCCCAATTAGGATCAGCATTTATGGCTACACAATGTTCTTTTCTCCTCCTATTGTCAACTGTCGATGGCTGGCCCACTGCCCACCTATAGTATGCAAAGAGGTAGTCGTAGCAAACATAGATAGACGAACGAGATAGGCGCACTTTGCATGTTCCCCAGATTTTTAGTTGCGCTTAGAAACGGTTAGGCAGGTTTTACTGCGCATGTTTGCTCGCGCCCGACGCCAATGGCATTTTTACCCGCGCATAGTCAGCACCCGTTTCGTTTTTTTTCCACACGTGTCACTTGGGGCTATTTTCGGGCGCTTATACTGCGCCCGATGGCCCGATGGCCTGAGTTGCACGCTTGCCGTCAAACTTTTGACTTGTTCACTTGGAAATCAACATTTGCAAGTTTCCCTTGGTCAATTGGCCTCGGATGGACTGGTCCTGGTATGGAATGAATTCGAAACTGGCCTATTATAACGAAGGATTACGAAAATCAAATTAACAAAATTGCAAGCTTTTAAGGAGTGTTAAACTTTTTCATTTCTTTTCATTCTGTTCCTTACCTTGTATAGTTTACAGCTGGGTTGGTGCTGTCATCCGACCATCGAAAGGTTCCTTCATCTTTAATATCTGATGCTCCTATCCAAAATTTTGAAAATCCGACCACCCAGCGGATCTGTCGTATTCTTTCGGTGACCCATCGGTTTTCCTTCGGGTGTCGAAGGCTTAGTAGATGCCCTCCCTCGACTTCTTTACAATATATCTCGGCCTCAGTCCAACTCAAACCATCCAGTTGTAAGGGAATAAATTTGTAAACGTGCTGTTCCCATTCCCAACCTTACAAAATGAGACAATAGCAAATCGCTCAATCAATTGAGTTAGAAAGTGACAGCATGATCGCAGCAATGTTAAAATCGCAAAACATACATGGAATTCGAGTGGGAAATATTGAGGAGAATAATTCGATCTACTTTGACTATTGTCACTATCTGTTCAACTCTCAAAGGATGCCAGATCAGACCAAGATAGTTCAGAGATCCATGCACCGCGAAATTAAATAAGCGTTACAAAGTGTCCCCTCACCCTTAAAATTCAGTGGAGCGACTTTCGTATGACCTTGAAAAAGTATTCGCAATTTGCTTCACGGACCAATGTTTGGCAAGATTAAAACGTCTCTTTATTAGTAAACAGTTCGATTGTCCAATCACATTACTGCATTTCAAATGACGTGAAAGCGAAACTTTCCAGAAAGTTCCATGGAGAGATGACGTTGTTTGCCTCCGCTTTCTCTAAGCCAATGAAAATTTGCGCTCGTTCGTTTTTGTTCGATAAGTCAATTAAATGTTTTGTATTTTTGTTGACGTTCTGTTTTTACGTTTATTTTTCAAGTCATATGAAAGTCGCTCTATTAGGGAGCTGAAGCAACGATGACGCGACGGCAATGAGAACGTCATCTCAAAATATAAATTCACGTTGTTGTAATCACTTCGTGACTATTTCAACCATTTTAACAAGACATGGGTGTGGTAGTTCCTCAAAAGCCTGAGTGGCACTGGTCGGAACGGCGCTTAATTTAGGGAGAAAATGAAAATGTATCTTCAAGTGCTGACTTTCGTCATAAAACCTCAAATTTGGCTATTTGCAGACGACGGCAAAGAAGTGGACAAAATTGAAAAAACGCACGTGCAGGGCGTGCAAAGCTATTGTTTTTGCCCACTAAATATGCAAATTTGTGACGTTCTCGTTGCCGTCGCCGTTGTCGCTGCTTAAGCTCCCTATAGGTGGTTTTCAACCAATCTGTAGAGACACAGATAACAATGCTGTGATGTGCAATTGCTGGTGGACGAACAAAAGGAGCTAATGACAGATCTTTTGTTTTCGTCCACCAACATAGCGGCTGTGACGTAATGTGAAAACCACCTATTGCCTCTACTTTACCATTACCACACACTCGATCTTTGCCTTCATAAACGTAAATTGAATTGGAAAGGCAACTTACTGTATCCAAACCTCTTCTCCGTAAGCCTTCTGGATGGTTCTGCAAAACATAAAACCGTTATCACTAACAGGAAGACTGATTCGTGCAATACTACCAAATAGCCCTTTTCACGGTTAGTTTTTCTCATTTGTATTACAGTGTAATCTAGTGTGTATGTGAGGCAATTTCGGGCTATTTTGTAGTTTTAACCCGAAATTACCTCGCATCCAAGTTAGATTACATTGTAATGCAAATGAGAAAAACTAACCGTGAAAAGGGCTATTGCGCCAACGCACTAAGTCAAGTAATAACAGTAATAATAATAATAAACTATTTTGTTGCAGCATATCTACAAAGCAGCTTTACATCTGCCATGCTAACTAATTACATCTACTAAAAAAACTGTGGTAAGTACTTTAATATTATTAATAATGTAAATTATGCGGAAAAACTAAACATACGATAAAAACCCGAAAGAGACGTTCAGGCTTAAATTAGGCGCGTACTAGCCCTGGTACTAAGGAATTTAAAGCATTCCTTTTTGAAAATGCTAACTTCGGGGGATGACCTTACATGTTATTAAATAGATGTGCCACCGCGTCCTGATATGTACCCCTCAGTAAAGAAATCTCAACTAAAGGTAGCATTGCTAAAACCGTAGTGTACGTTTGGGGATTGTGCCTAGGCAGCTGCAAATATCTCCGGCCAAGTTTCACCAAAAAGAGAACTGAACGAGTAAAAGGGACATCGACCTGTGCCTCTGCTTAAAGGCTGATAGCCAGCACCTGCGCAAAAAACACCAAACATGAGTTTTAATTAGGTTAAGAGCGGCAACGACGACGGCGACCGAGTAAAAACTTCATGGCGATTGTTTTTCGAGGGTAAATAAATATTATGTTGAAGGTCGATTGTTCTTACCGTCCGCTTTACAAATGTATCCGTATGCCTCGTAACAGTCCTCCACATACCATATTGATCTGTGTCCTTCAAACTCTAAACTCACGCAGTACTCGTAAGTCGCGTGCTGATCCGGTCTTTTGGGATACCCCGGGGCCCAAGGAGCAACGTTGTACCGGAGGGGTTGCCCATCCACAAAATCCCAGACGTCGTGAATTTTGCGGTCACTCCCTCCGATCCATAGTTTCACCTTTAAACCTGCGTCCTGTACGATCTGCTTAATGACACCATCGACCCATGAGATCTCGCTAGGTGTAACAAGACTTGTCAGGTGACCGCCTTCCGACGTTTGGCAAAGCGACTCCGCTTCGTACCAGGTGCGCTTGTCGTCTTCCGGAAAGACAACCTTGTAGACGTGATTGTTGTGTTCATAAACTGTTAAAAGCATTGAGAGAGAAATGTTATTGCAGAGGCAAAAGTACTGTTTGTCAAAGCAAACGACTCTTGAAAAATCTTTCGAAAATACATCTATGACTCGGTTGACGTAAAACTCCGGTCAAACGGTAAAATTTACCGTCATCAAACACGGGAAAAGTTTGGTCCCCAAACATTTCACGTTTGAAACGTGAAATGTTTGCGGAAAAAACGTTTCCCGTGTTCGATGACGTGGCCAAACGCTACCAAACAAGCCAACAAACACGCTCCCAACAGCTCAGTTCCAAAAGGATCTCTGGCATCTTTCGTGTTTTCTTTCGTGCGGTGGGAAGGAACAGCGTTCCCTCCCACCGCCCGTCCCAAGCCTCCTCCATCTTTCGCTGCGTTTACCAACTGCACGCCTGGAGATCAGGCTAGCATCTTGGACGCGTATGACAAAAATCTGCATCGTAATACGTATTCGCGCGCCAAACATGTTCGGTGAAGCCGGCCAAACGAACCAACTACCGCACATCAAACACGAGAACAATAGCGATGTTTGATGCTGTTTGATCGGATGTTTGATGGATTTCAATTTTTACCAAACACGATCAAACAGCATCAAACAAGGTGGCCAAGGTCACCAAACCGGCATTTTACGTTTGACCTGGACTTAAGTGGGGAACATATCGATGACGTCATTTCCCGCCTTTACAGTGTTGTATGTTTGGCAAAGACTCGCTTTCATGTTTTCCCGCGCTTCGTTAGGGCAAAACTAACTATAAGACATGTTTTAAGTAAGATGTCATTGTTATTTTCTTGCAGTAAAATGTAATACTTTACTCTTCGAAAATTGTTATCTTCCAACCTCAATGTAACAGCCTGTAAGCATATGTAATGGAGAAGGATGGAGTGTGAAATGATTCAGCGCAGCGCCCGTGCAAGGTCAAGGTGCGGCGTAAAAAGTTTAAAAAGTAGAACAAATTAAGGCCTCCTTTTCACTCATTCGTTCAATTAATTGATTAGCGGTTTAATTGTTTTTAAATAGTGACTGAACAAGGGAGTCATTCACGCCCCGGGCAACTTCTCGAGGATAGTACATGTATTGTTTCAAAAGTGCGATGCATTAAGACAGGCAACTTATGTGGGTAATTGAACGAGTGCACGTTTACGGCAAAGGAAGCTCAAGACAGCTGTTAGGCTTGACAAAAAGCCGCTGTTTGCGGAAATCGAGCCTAGACAGCTGTGGACGAAGGAAAGTTGTCTGTGGGTCCACAAAAAAGCAATGGAAAAAAACAAGGTCAATATTCAGCTATATTTGGCGAAAAACCTTGGTCAATAGAAGATTTATCATACAACGACATTGCAAAGATCTTTTCCCTGGCAGAACGTACAAGATACAGGAGCACCCAACGAGAATATAGTTCAAAAACATAGCATTTTTAAACGTATTTTCGTATTTAAAGAGCCACCTTGCCCTCCTATGGAGCCAGCTGTGCAATAAAAGGGGTTGTCAGAGTGCTACCGGAAATTCATGACAAATGAAGAATTTAATCACGCTTTCGTTATGTTATTAACTGATTCGACTTTGTTGTATAACCTCGATTCTTTACTTCAATATTTTGCTGTTCTGGAAACTTGCGGAAGGTTCCGTTCAGAGAAAATTTCAACTTTGGGGTCTGTCGATATAAAATGTCATTTTTTATGCATGCATGACATGGCCTCAGTCTTTTACTTAAAGATATTCGATACCTTTTGCTCAATTTTGTGGCTCCCAGAGTCAATAAGGGTTAAACAATTTTTTGAGGAGAGAATTACGGCTAGTAGAGATAATGGTTTATCGCAGTGACGTAAATGATTTTGCGTCGAAAACCCTTACACAGAACAGGTGGTCACGAAGCTTGATCCTTTTTTTAAAGACGGGGTAATTCCACTGCCATTACTGCTCTAATGGATTTTTGATTCAGCGCCAACTAATTGAGCGTTTTCAAACGGCAGGATACAAGAGAAATGCGTAGTAAGATTGTCTCAATGAAGCGTATTTGGTTACCAATAAGCTTATGTTGACACACCAGATCCGATTTTTGTTTTTTGTTTTTGGTAAAATGGATTTTCTGTGGGCGAAGACCCCTGGCCGATTTGAGTGAACTTAAGGCCCCAGTTTCATGAAGGAGAGGACGGAACAAACTTCCTTTCATAAAGGTTTGTCATGAATGAGCCGACATGAGAGAAAACATGACAAAAGCAAACGGCACTTTTTTAGACTAATCATACCTACCATATCCCGGAGGACTCTGTGTTGAGGGAGAAATAAGCCCCAGCAAACATAAAGGTAACACGCTGAGACAGGCGAGAAACATCTTGTTGGAAAGAATCTCTCGCGTTCGGTTTGGAAGGACCCGTGACCGGAAGTACGTACAAGAAATTAACAAGTCTGGAATTTAACAGACAATCGTGTTTATCAATTCCTCAAAGTAATACGAGAGGCCTAACCATGCTTAGACCTTGGCTTGGGTGAAGAAAGACGACTGTCTCACAGCGCCAAAAAAAAATGTACCTATCCAATAACTGATCATTTACTTAGCCTGGTTTTCACTAGCGCAATCATAAACGCAAGCGCAAGAGATTCGTTTCAATTGAAAACGAACCATAACGCAAAAACAAGCACACACGACGCAGATTCACAAGTTCCATGTTCTCTCTTGCAACGCGGCTCTGCGAGTGGAATCTGGAACGGGTCATTCATTGGACGAACATCACATCTTGCATTGTGCTAGCGTTACGTCCCATTGTCACACAACCCAAGCGAACGAAGGCATAAGCGCAGACACAAGGAAAAGGAAAAATTATGATCCTTGTTCTTGCGCTTATGCTTATGCTTGCGTCAGGCCCGTTTTCACGGTGAAGTAAGCGCTCTTATCATATGTCCCGTACGGCCCCGCGCGCGCTTTCATTGTAAAACTATTGAGAAAATCCCCGTATGAGGGCCGTACGCATTAGCGCGAGCAGGACCGGAAAAAGCCGTACGACCCAGCTAGCAACACTTACTGCTCCGTGTGATGCGATTTTAGACGATTTCGTCGCTTTTAAACATCCAAGTTATTTACAGCTAGAAAAGCAAATGCAAACAACGTATTAGTTAAATTTTATATGCAAAGTTTTGTTACTTCTTTTGTCCAAACTTCATCTTTTGAGTGCTCATGAACAGTTGTAAGAGTCCATATGATGAAATGCTTATTGACTGAGTTTAGGGCGGGCCCTCGGTCATGGCACACCGTACGCCAAGACCTCGGGCCACATATTTTCCAGTCCGGCCCTTCCACTCAGTCAATAAGGACATATTGTGCTTGCGCTTGCATCGCTAGTGAAAACCAGGCTTGAAGGATTTTGAACAGCAGGTCAGATTGCTGCTTCGTTTTCGGAAATGCCAAATCGTGATCCGCTGAAACGAAACCATACAAACGAAATAGGCACACTCTAGGAGCCTTTGCGCAGAACCTCAACCAGGGAAAGTGATTAACATCATTTGTGAGTCGGCTGTAATCGCAGGCTATGTTATCATTTTCGAATTCTCACGGCTGGACTGGATCTAGCATGAAATGGAGGCTAATGCGGGCAAATCTTTTCAAATGCGAATTAATTTGCCCGCATTAGTCTCCATTTCATGCTAGATCCAGTCCAACCGTTAGAATACGAAACTGGCCTATTGTATATTCTCTTTTGTTTGGCCCGGAAAACACTTGGCCGCTGACCACGTGGGTGAAAACCAAATTATTGTTGAAGTGTCAGCGGTCTTCTCGCCCCAACCCTCTAACGGATCATGAAATAACTCATTTTTGTGGTGGTCCACACTGTCTTTCTTAAGAGTAAGTGAGTGCAAGTCCTTGGCCGCAAATAGGTCCGCAGCGCGTGCATAAATCACGAAAAGAAACAGGTCTGTTGGAAGCGTTCTTCAATTTCAACAAATGAGCCTCAAAATCGGCAAGAATTTGTGACGCTGATTAATAATGAAGCAGCTTCTATTTCCAAAACGATGGAATTATCTGGTGATAAAAAAAACTCGTCTAGGAGAGTGAATTTTTGACTTTGCAGAAACAATGGTCAACCTTAAGAGTTGGACGATTGTGATCTTTTTGTTGAATTCGCACATTTCTTGTCGAACTTTATAACACTTCAAAAAACTAACTAACGGAAACACAAACCCGGTGTCTTGTCGTCATTTTATCACAGATGCATCCTTTATTTCGTGAGTTGTTAGTAACACGCAAGGTAACTTGATCTCAGCCGGCCGCTAAAATGCAAAAATCTCGCAAAATGTTTTTTACTTATGGTAGCTTTTTATATTCGCGACGAAAGTTTTCAGTCCTAAGTTTCTGACAGCAAGTCGTATATTTTTAGGTCTCCCATCCAGATACTAACCCTGCCGGATAAGGCGTGACTTCAGTGAACCTTTGTCGTGGAAAGCTGTCAGACGCTCAGAGTGCACGCTAAACTTGCTTTAAAAAAGAAGTTGAAGCGAACTTCATGTCAGCCTCGAAGCCAATGTTTCTAGATTCCTTTTTATTTTCTTCAATCTTTCTGCGTTTAGTATTTTAATAGTAACTACATGTCTTTTCAGGGGGCTATCTACCTAAGACATTATGATTTACGATACCAAAACAATATCGTGTACTGTTTGGGCTTCATATATATCACGCAAAGACAACTTGAATCTCCTGGAAAACAAAACGCAGCTCAGTTGACAGTTATGGAATAACGTACGGTGTCAAGTTACTGGACTACCACACGTACGCAATGCGTGCCTATTTATCTCCATTCTTGACCTGCATGCCGAAGGTAAGATGAGCATTTTAGTTTGGAAAACAAGTAAAGAAGAAACCAGGCCTTTTTTTTTATAAATCCACGTCTTTATTGATTTCAGAATTTTTCACTGTAGCCGACCTCAACCCAGGTCTCCTTCAGTAAATGAGTCACCAGCAGGCGTCCGTTGCGTGAATTGAGTCCACAGGTGGGTTTCTTTCACCTTGCATTACTCTCTGGGAACGTGAAATGAGAAGGAACTAAGTCTCGAGTTAAGTATGTTTTCAGCAATATTTTGAGTCAGTTCTCTCCTAGCGGTGCCAATGTTGGATATTTTTTAGGCACACAGCGTTGGTTGGTTTTCACCGAATTCTATGGTCAATTGCATAAGGTGGATATCTCGACCTGACCTCAGGGGGTGTCCGCTTCAAGGAGAGTTGACTATATATATGCAAGTTCTACGGCTGCCCGAGTTCCCACCATGACATCATTTTTGTTAATTTAAGTCTTAAGCCTAATTACTCTACTAATAGGACATTTGCATGATGACGCCATTTGACTACAAGTACCAGAATCATTCAGGTTTCGCATGTCTCATGTTAATTAGAGCTATTGTTATTTTTACCCCACTGGGAACACAAAATTTAAATATGAAAAGAAAAACAAACTAAATTGTGGTAGTTGTAGTCAAATGACGCCATCGTGAAAATTGCCTATTGGGAGATTGAAGAGCAAATCAATTCAGTTATTTCAAACGTGCTTTCCTCGTCATTATAATAAACCTACTGACAGAATACTAACCGCATTCCGCCGGGTGGATAAGGATGTTTGTCTCCCTGTCCGAAACACAGTATTTTGGATGGCTTACCTATAAAAAGGGATAAATAAAAACGGAGGAATGACTATGATTAGTGAGTTGGAACTGGAGAAAGATACTGGCTGCAACTAGAACATAATGTTTCCACTCCTTGAAGTTAGATCAATTCTCCCAGAACCAATAGGCCTAATATGCCTAAATAATAATAATAATAATAATAATAATAATAATAATAATAATAATAATAATAATAATAATAATCAATACCACTTTATTCGTTAATCATATACATGCATAAACGAAAGTGATAAATCAAAGGCAGACCTATCCAACCATATATCCTTTGTCATGTTTTTACCAGAATCAATTCAGTAGGTGAGGAGTTGAGGGGTGAGGAGTTGACTTTATTCCCGTGCTAATCTGTCAAATAATATTTAGAGGAGGGAGCCCTCGAGTTAATCTCTTGGGCTTCCTCGCTGATAATAAACTTTCTCTTTCGGTAAATAATGTTTATTAAAATATATGGCGGAACACTGAGTAAACTTGAACTTAAAGTTGTCCAGTTTCGAAGTAGCTGGGGTCGTACTGAAGGCCGCTGAATTTGTGAAACGTGTGTCAAATTTGTGAGTCTGCGCAGAGGGGCCAAAAGTCTACGCTTCGTGGAACCAGCCAAAGAATGTCGTAAACCTTGGCGCTCACCACTAGGATCGTTCCCTCAGGGTACGAGAATGACACCTAATATGTTAACACAACATTCGTACATTACACATAAGGCGCCAGAGTGAGCAGCCGTTTTAACGCAGCAAACATGATGGTTCGCAGAATAATTTGGCAAGGACATTGTCTTTCTCACTTACTTGCACCATTGATTCCCCGGTATTGAACTTCACTTGGAAAGCTAATGTCATTTGTGATGTCAGGAATAGTCACAAAGATTTGTTCACCGTTGATGGCGGTAAGACGCACGCGCAGTCGGACGGGAAGCTTACCCAGGC